>RCUC01165239.1:0-26336 GCA_003697995.1 Taxidea taxus jeffersonii
TGTGAGGAAATAGGTACAATTATTATCTTCCCCACTTTACAGATATGACAGCTGAGGTACAAACATGTTAATTACTTCATTACTTAATCAATATCTTGGTCTCAGACAATCTCCATGCTTGGGGTCAGTATGACATACCTCAGTACTAACGGAGTTTTGGCTTAAGAAAACACTTGGCATTTCTCCTGGGGCAAAAAGAAGAAGTGAAGAAGTATATTTAAGAATGTGGAAACCCTTTAGCAACCAAGCACTAAAAACTCCTGCCAGAGGTCAGTCAAGACCATGTGAGAATAAAAATTGTATTCTACTCCACAACTGAATGAGCTGTTATAATGCCCCAACTTAAAGGTAGCGGGAGTAGCCATCTGGCCTGATACTAGAATCTAATATTCTGAAAATATTTTAATTCAATTTTCTGGCTTTGATAAATAGTATATACTGAAGCAATTAGAGCTTCTGTTCCAAAGGAGACAATTATTAGTAAATAGATTCACTATGAATGAGTCATTAGTAAATAGATTCATTAACCCCATTTCTCTTAATAAAAACATGTTTGTTAAGGCAGAGATCTCAGTTGTGACAGATTTAACTGTCAGCCAGAGAAACTGGGGTAGCCTTTCACTTTCTATCAGCCTGCCTCCAACCATCCCTGCTGCAGACATGTTAGACAAAAGAAAATCTCAAGAAGCTCTGGGTCCCTTCAACAGGTAAATTATCATCTCTGACAAAAGAGGCAAATGAACAAACAAAAAAACTATAAAGATCTCTAGGATGGTTTTAGTTTTCCTTTAGTTATTCCTTATGTTACAGCCACTGATCATGGCAGCCTCTGAATGAACTTATAGACAATAATTATCTCACACTACCAGAAATAAAATGGGAAATAAAGGTTCCTTCCCAACAATGTCACATTTTAGGAAAAATCCTGGTGACTGCTGACTGTGCAGCAAGCCTTTTAAAAAGGTCCTCAGTTTTCAATTCTTCTTTGGTACAACAAAGAGTTGGCCAATGTTTTGCATTACCCAGATTTAAGGATTACTTGCAAATAGAATGAAACCAATAAATGTAAATGGATTATGTTTTTCTAAGTTGGACACAAACCAGATTTACGATATATAGATTTATAAGAGAAAGCTCAAAGGATAAAAATAATACTTAGTAGAAGGTCACTTGAAAACCACACTGTTTCTTTATTCCTTCTTTTCTCAGTCAAATTTCTCAGATTGAATCACTCTACTTTGATCTAATAGTTTTGAGTTGGAGATGACCTAAAGATGCATGAATATTCTTCATCTGTTTCACTAGCACTTATTTATTGCTTCCTGTTTTGGCAAAATGGCCACTCTTTGGAGGGATTATTATTTCCTATTGTAAAATCAAATATCTTTGAGTGACAAGTAATTCATTTCAAAATTCATTTCCTCTCCACTTTCTCAATGGGGCTAAGTGGCTGCCATTTCCAGGGGTAGTTTTGGCTGGGGGAATCAAATCACATTTTTTGCTCATATCACTGTGTAGGCTGGCATTATGGGTTTGGCTTCCTGCCAGCAGAATTAATTTGGTTTTCTGTGATCAGTCAAATGATCTCACTACTCCCTTTTTGCCTGCCTGATAGACACCATGGCTCTTGTGAGAGTCAGACATGAACATTCTAGAAGGTCATTACTTTCAGAAAACTAAGACTTAATTGTGGTGGACCCACTGTTAAAACCTTGAATGATTTATAATATTCCTGCATATCTTTAGCTTCCCCCAGAGGTAATAACTATCCATCAAAGGACCTCTTTGGTTCCCATATGGATGGATTTCAGCAGTAGTATTTAGAAAGTGGCCTGGGTAATTATAGCCCTACTCCCCACCATGATGGCATATGGAATAGTGTTTTATTTCAGAGATTTATGCAAATGATGGCACAAGTATTTTCCTTCCAGGTTTAAAAAATTCTTCCGAGGTTTGACTGAATTTTAGGCAGGAATTCACTGACATTTATGAAAAAGTACACTTTGCATCTTCCATCTCTGTTAACAGTCATCTTCAATGGTTCAATCTTGATGTATGTAACTGATTTCCACACTTCCTAAGTAATTATTTTCATTATCTCTATCACATAACCTAATATATCTTGAATTCTCATATTGTATCTTTTAGCCATGTTGAAAACCAAGGCTCAATATTAAACACACTCATTTCTGTATGTATCTATACAGTTTCCTATATAATGTTCAGAACTTCAAAGAAACCGACTCCCTGATCATTTTTACAAATTTGCCTATTAGGTTTTGTAGCTTCAGTTTGGACCTAGTGCCACATAATAATGACCTTCAACCCACATCAACATCTATTAGAAGGGGTGAAAAAACTATTTCAATGTCACAACTGTGTTATTTGTACTTTGCTACCTGTTTCAACATTCTACCAATTAAACAGAAACATCACCCCCTAACTTGGTGTTGCTGGCCACGAAAAGCATCCTGATAAAATTTTCCTCATGAGATTTCAGAAAATAAATGTTGTACTGTAGACCACTGGTACCAGCTATCTGCCAGCAGATTGAAACATGAGCATATCTCACCTGCCACACATCTCCATTAGGAATCTCCAGTCTGGTTAGAGAGAGAAAACATCAGCACAAGACATTTAAAAAGCAATGCAAAGAAATATATAAGGGTACAAAGGTAGCACAGAAAATCAGAGCTAGAGGAATGGCAAGTAGTGAGGAAATCCCAGCAAGGGTGGCTAGTGAAATCTTCACAAAGAGTAAGATTGGCAGTAGACCTTAAGAGATAGATAGGAGTCAGTGATTACAGTAGAATGGATAGGCCATTAGGGAATGATGATGAAGGTACACAAGAGCATGGAGATGAGACTATAAAAGGCACGTTCAGTGTGATGATACCAAGTTAACTAATACAGAACAAGAATTATAAATAGCAACCTCAAAAGTCAACCTTTATTGAATGCTTTCTACGTCCAGCCACTGTTCTAAATGTTTTTCACATGTATTAATGCATTTAATCATCACACCTGGAGTATGAGCTAGGTATCACTATTACCTACATGTTGCAGAGAAGTCAAAGAAACGTCAAGTAACCAGTAAACATTTTAAGTTTAGTAAGTCTTAGAGCTAGAATTTTAACCCAGTATTGTGGCTCTAGAAAGTACTTAGAGCTACTATTCTTATCTATTGCCAAAATTTGTGTCAATGTCTGTAAGGACAACACAGGTTATGTGTGATGCCTGTGGATCTCCGACTAGAAAGAACAGTGCAGACTCTGGAGAACTGGAGAGGTCATTCCTTACACCAAATAGGCAGCCACTGTTATGCTTCAACCTGTGGGAACATGGGTCCAGTGTTTTAAGTTTTGATTTTTCTAGCAGAGAATCTAGGAATCTAATCTGTATGTAAACACATTTTTTAAAAAGGCAGTGGTCAACATATCACCTGAAGATGAATGAGTTGAGATACTGAGCAATAAGGAGGAATGGGATTGAAAGGTAGGCTCATACCTGATTACTGTGAGGCCAGAAATCTTGTTAAGATAGAGTATACAGAGCTGGATGCTGATAGAAGACTTTGACCCATGGAAAGGTAGGTCTATGAATTTTATAGGGGAATAATTTATTGGATCTATGACTAGAGGGAGAGATCAGAGGTAAGTTAGGTGAAGGAACAAGATGAGAAATAAGCCAGTTGAGATTTTGAGTGAGGGGATGTCAATAGAAGAAGAAGGCTAGTCAAAAGTTAAGTTTATCAATAAAGTCAATAAAAGAGCCCATGTATATGAAAGTATATATTGAATAATTAAAATCTGTGCTATGATTACAAATGATTAAACCTTTGGAATTGCAAAAAACCCCTACTCTGGCTATGGGCTTCCCAGATGTGTCCTATTAGTGGGTTATGTATCATCCCTTTAGTTTTTGTTTTCTTACAGGTTGAAGCATGTCAATGCCCTGCTTCACCCACATATGGCTTTCTGTTATCCTCAGCATGAAATCCAGGGTCTTCATCTGACCTTCAAGACTCTGGCATTCCTGCCTCTCTCAGCACATTCCATTCACAGAAGCCATGCTCTGTTCTTTACAAACACTGTTTCTTCCCCAGGACTTTTGCACAGTTTTGACACCTAGAACACTTTCACCTGAGCTCACTGATACCATTGCTTCCCTGAAGTCTCTGCTCAGATTTCACCTTCTTGATTCCTTCTTCTCTTCCACCACAAGCTTTTCTCCTCTCATTTAGTATCTTTCTCCCCCACTAGAGTACAGGTATTTATTTTCTCCATCACTATATACATAGTGGTTAGGATACTGCCTGGTCTAGAGTGCACATTCTGTGAATGTTCGCTGAATGAATGAAACGAAAATGACAAAAGAAGGGAACAACAGAATTGCTAACAGAGAAGTGGTACATAGATCAAATGAGACGACGTGTGTAAGGCACTCAGCACATAGCCATAGCAAACATTAAAAAAAAAATCTGAAAAGGATAGGAAGTATTAAGATGGATAGAGAACTAGGGGTGAGCCCTGGAGCTTTGAGTCTCAGATGGTGAACAGGCTTCTGAGAAGCTCACCCTGTCCTCACTGTCACTGCCCAAACTCTTGTAGGTCTATCATCTGAATTCAGTAAGAAGTTGATTGGCCACCGTGGTGTGTTATAAACTACTATTTTGTTTTCTTTTGTTCTCTTGCTTAAAGATCATCTATAAACTGCCACTTATCACTGCTTTGCTGATAATTTGGAGATTTGTGAATGGTATGGTATTAAACTAAAAGCAAGGAGAAGTTGAAAGAAAGCAAATGCCATTTCTATTTTATGTATTGTAGCTCTTTCAAAAATTACCATTCCATTACCATAATAAGGGAAATAGGGTTCTTTTTCCGATTTTTGTGTAATTATGCCCTTTATGAATAGTAATTGACTTGAAAATAGATCCCTGTCCTGCAGGGTCAGGCTCCAGGGAAGAAGAAAATTGCCAGAAAAATGACTAAGGGATCACTTAAGCTTGCCCAATTTGGCTAGAAAATTCCTTTTCTTCTCTGAATCCCCATCTCAATGCCCACTCAAGCAATTTTCATTTTGCCTTTGGGGCTGGCCACCTGAAAAAGAAATAATAGATGGGAATTTTAAAGTAGGCAAAGTAACTTATTGCTAAGTCCATCAATGTTTTGGGAACAGAGCTAGTCTATTGACAATATGAAGTATTATGGGTTATTCCTCGGGAGCCTAGCTAGACAAGGTAGGGGCCACCCTCAGGATAAAATCCGTGCCAGGAGTAGTGTAACTCATGGTCTGGTTTCCAGGTCCCTAATACTGAGCATTGATGTATTATACCTTCTCAGAATATTACAAGCAAATACGTTTCCTTAATTCTGAGATCGTTTTCAAATGATGCCAAAATGCTTGAACAATAATCGCAAAGTGTCTTCAGGTATTAAAACATAATAATAATAATACCTCTGCAAGGGTATTATTATTATCCCCATGGAATGGATAAACAAACTTAGAGCCACTTTTGCCCAGGGTTACACAGTTAACAGGCAGAATAGTTCATATCAGAATCATTATACCGAACAATGAGACAGGGATAGGACTCTATGCAATTATGTCATGACAGGGCATGATTATTCACTGAAATATTTTTTTCTCCAGGATGAATTTATTATATGCTTTCATATTCATAGTCTCCATATATGTTTGGAAGATGAAAAACCTGAAAAATTTTGTTCAGGGGGCTATTTTTCATTGTTTGGGATTATTCAGATATGTGCCTTTGGAGGACATGGAATTGAAACACATGCATCATAACCAAGTGGCACATGCTAGATTGGAAGCTCTGCATCTGGCCCTAGAGAGTAGATGGGGCTTCCTGTTGGAGTGATGGTGTGTTTTCTCTACCTTTGCCAGCCTTAACTTATTTCTGCTCCTTCTTGTCTAGTGGTGAAGTAGATCTCAGAGTCTGGAGGGATGGGTGGGGTGGGGCTTTCTCATTTTTTCTTTTTCAGTTTTGCTTTCCTTTCTGGGCTTGAGTTGCTCAGTTTTACTTTCATCCACCTCATGCCTTTCAGATCTAGCCTTGGCAGATGGGTGGTGGAGGATGCCATGTTGTTTTTGTTTCCTGTGTGGCCAGTGCACCTCTCCCGGTAACAGAGCTCAATTTCTTCCAGAGAAACACCTTCATTTTATTCTTATGTCATTTGATACAAGGGATAAGCTATGTTGACATTGAGCCCTGGCAGCTGTGAAGGTCTCAGGGATGGTCATGTGACCCACACCAGGTAACGTAGACTCCATCTCAGAGCAACTGGTGATACACCAGCAAAAGACATTTTCTCCCAAGTGGAAGTACTGACCTGATGCATGTGACCTGGAGCTCCTGAAATATCTCAACTTGACAGGAAGGTTCTGCCCAGTAAGTGAAACTCAAATAAGAAAGGCAGAAACAGACTGGGGGAGACCAAATTCTAATGACATCATTGAGTTCCTGGATCTGGTTTTATTTTTGGATTATTGTACTCACTTAAGCTACTACATTTTAATTTTTTTATTTCCTTTTTGGGTGCTTAAACCAATTTGAATTGGGTTTCTGAAGGAAGCTGGCTTGTGTGTGGGCTGTCTTCTGACTAGGCATGCCAAATTTAATAAGATGTTTACTTTGATGTCTGGTTTCAGTCATTTTACAAGCTTTTTTTTCCTAAGGGATTTATCTCATCCTTCATCTTTTCTCAATAATTTAATTTTATTCCTAGAAATGTCAAGCCTAAAGGCAAATTGAAATCTTCTCCCCACTAATGATTTAATTATATAGCTTTATCAAGTGTTTGCACTTAGTGGCTCTTATTACGGCTTTGTATTAACCAAACTGAGAATTTCTTGGATTCCTAAAACAAGCAGCCCCACCCTCAGATTTTACAAATAAAGTTTTGTGTTACATTACCACTGTATAAGGGCTATCAGAAATTATGACAATGAATATACTTAGTGTTTCACAACAATTTTAGCTACTCTTCAGACAAGCATGCATTGAAAGTCAGTTATGTTTCAAGGCTCACACACTCATCTGATTCTGAATGTCCAGGTCTTAAAAGGATCTTAAAATGGCATTTTTTTTTCTCCCCAACAGTTTTTCAACTAAGAACTCCAGATGGGGTCACCCTTAATTCTGCCCTTCAGCTTAGAGTAGTTTGATATTCAAATTAACTTGTTTTATTTTTTTAAGATTTTATTTATTTATTTGACAGATCACAAGTAGGCAGAGGGGCAGGCAGAGAGCCCCAATTCGGGGCTCTATCCCAGGACCCTGAAATCATGACCCGAGCCGAAGGCAGAGGCTTTAACCCACTGAGCCACCCAGGCACCCTTAACTTCAGTTTTTAAAGGATACAAACCACAGCCTGAGAATTTAAGTCACCTTTCTAGTTAACATGACATAATTCGCAACAACAGAATTTCTACACATTTCCACAAAAATGAAGACAAAGAGTGATCAGGCTAATTGATTTGGGCTCAGTGCAGAAACACTGCAGAGAGCTCAGAGCGCAGGCTGCCCACCAGAACTTGATTCAATCATCTAGTGGATAGAATTTCCTCTTCGCTTTCTCTTGTAGAATCACAAGGCATGCTGCTGGTTCTTTTTCGTTTCTTTCTTTCTTTCTTTTTTTTTTAAAATCAGACATGATGATATTCTTCTCCCATGCAGGGCTGCATTTGGATCACTGGCTCAAAGGAACTTGCGGAAGAAGGAAAGGATCCGGGGAAATGCAAATTAAAATGGTGGGGACAGGACTTGGGGAGAGAGTGAAATGCTACCCACACCAAGCTGGCAGCCCTACAGAACCCCTGGCCCCAGTGTGCATGGATCCTGTCCAGCCTGTCACCTCCAGGCCTCTCAGCACCTGTAGCAGGAGCGACTTGAAGTGGCTTCAGGCAAAAATCACCCTGAAAATGACAAGATTCCAAATGCGGCCACGTGAGGAGGACTGTAGAAGTTCACCAGGGCTGGAATTAGGACAGGTGTTAGCTCTGGTGATATGTAAGACAAGAAAAAAATAATCCTCCCATGTTTTAGCTTTTATTTTGTTTGTGTGTGTGTTGGGGATGTTGTTGTTTTTGGTTTTTTATCCTTAAAGCAGAAGGAGAAGCAACTAGACAATTCCTAACAAAAAGAAACTCTCCCTCAGAGGATACATAGAGAACCAAGAGATTTCATTACTGAGGGGATATTCCAAGTGGACTTTCTTCAGGATGATACACAACAAAATTTTCTGTGTTTTTAATTATACCTGTCTTTTGCAGTCCAGAAAAGCAAAGAAGGAGAGAGAGCCAGGTAAGAGGTACAGAGGGTAGTTAGATATTTTAATAATAGCCCATAAGCAGCGAAGTTTCTTAAGTGTCAGGCATTTTACTAATATGCATGCAATTCCATTTCATTCATATATCAACTCATGAGGCAAGAATCATTATCCTATGGTGTTTAGGCCACAGAGAAACTGAGGCAACAAGAAGCTTGATAAGCAGTAGGGTCAATATTTGAACTCACGTGGCTTAATTCCATGGTTTTGTTCTTCCTAATTCCACATTTTAATCTTTATTATCTCTTTATTATCCTTCAGAATCTTCAGAGTTACCTGTTCTTTTCCCCCATGGGAAAAATGAAGATGTGACCATTTCCCAAGTAGTTTAATCCTGGCATTATAGTTAAGTCACATGGATCTGACCCAGTCCATGTGAGCAGAGGTAGAACTGTGGACCACTCCCTATTACTCAACAGTAACAATCCTTAGATTGGGAGCAGTGCTCTGCGGTTTGGAAAGTCCTTTCCCTGTATAATCTCATTTCATATTTACAACAGACCAGTGGAATCTGGAGTTATTAGCTCATTCAACAGAGAGAACATTGAGACCAAAAGAGGGAAAACAGATGGACCAAGATTATCCTAAACTCTTCTTTTTTTCTTGCTCCAATTTTGTTTCCCCAGGAAGGCTGGGACCTTTTGGAAGGCTTGTTTGGGTACAGTGAAGGCAACAAATGGCTGGGGTTTGGATGGTTGTCTTAGGATGGAGTGTGAGGTTCCAACTCATCTCAGCTGATTTCACTACCTTCCCAGCTCCACACCGAGGTATGGAAATGGGAACTGAAACAGCAGACAGAGGAGAAAACCAGACTGGTGCTGATCAGGAGACAGGGCAGGGAATAAAACACATGGATCCTTTGTCTTCAGAGAGCTTTCATTTCTGGAAACTGTGTCACGTTAACTCTTACCCATGTCTGCGTCTTGCCTACTGCCCTAGATGGGCCTTCTCTTGGCTCCTGTAAAAGATCCACATACTTCCTATTGCTTAAAAAAAAAAAAAAAATACAGCTGATACATTGCACAAAGCAGTCAAACAATAAAAGCTAACCCTCACGAGCAAAGCATTTATTTCCTTAGTGATCTGCACTGGCCAAGATAGACGACAGATTTAGAATTGGAGGCTGCTGAAGGTCATTCAGTAAGTAATCAGTAGGGGAAGCAAAACAATTCATCTTCTTATTTTTTGCTCTACCCGCAAGATTTTCTATTTACAAAAGGTGAACAAGTACTAAATGTTTATGAAAAAAGTAGAACTATGATTAAAACAAAAACAAAAATTTCCCACCAATTTCCTCCCAAGCAACATATGGATGGCACCAGGTGGCCCTCTGGTTCACTTTGCTCTAATAGGCAACATCTAAGCCAGACTCCATGAAATGAAAAGTAGCCCAATAGAGATATATGTAAATTGAGTGTGTAACATGTAAATCACAGAGAAATCATTACTACAGGTTAATGTCCAGGAAAATAGCCTATCAAGATGTTAAAAAGGAATTAGAGACTCAATAAATAAGCAAAGTCATCCTTAGCTACGTGACCTTTGTTAAAAATCACAATGACTCTGGAAGAATTTCTGTTAAATAGAAACTGAATAAAAAAGAGCAAAGATACTCTGGTTTTAACTCCTGGCAGGGTAAAGGGTGTTGTTTAAAAAATGATTTTGGATGAAGACACCATTTCGTTTTCTAAGATGGTTATAGATAATATAGCAAATGCCTGGTTCAGTGTCATGACTGGTTTCCAAACTTCCAGCTGATTTCTTGAGCTACAGAAACATATTGTGAGGGGTCTGCCAAAGGAGTCATCATCATCAATCCTGGCCCAACAACATAAGGAGAACTTAAGAGATGAAAAGCCTTGATTCTGAGCTTCCTCTAGGTGAGGAAACATTTTAGTATTAAGTCTGTCATGGGTTTTCAATCAGTGAGACCCGGATTCTAACTCTAACTTTGTATCACAATAGCTTTATGATCTTGGCATATCAGTTAATGTTTTCAAACCTTTGTTTCCCTATCTCTAAAATGAACATATTAATATTGTCCACATGGGTTTTTATGCAAAACAATAAATGGTTAATAATTTAAGTAAAATGCTTGGAAGTATGCCTAGCACAGAGTGCTCAAAAATTTCTAATTGTTACTATGAGGGACACATAATTTACTTAAGGACTATGTATCTTTTAAAAAATCATGCAATGATTCAATGGACAAGGAATAAGTTTTTCAACAAATGTTGCCAAAGTAAGTGGACATCACAGGAAATCAAATGAGCCTGAACATAAACCTCATACCTTTCATAAAAATTACGGAAAGGGGAGCATGGACTTCAATCAAAAACATAAAACACCAAAATCTCTCAGGAAAAAAAAAATAGAAAAAAATCTTCAGGACGAGGAGTAGCAAAGAGTGCTTAGACTTGGCATGAAAAGAAAAATAATGAAAGAAAAAACTGTGAAACTGGACCTTGTCAAATTTAAAAACTTTTGCTCAGCAAAGAGAGGATTTTGCTCTGCAAAGGAGCATTAAGGAGATGAGGCTGAAAGAAAGTATTTGCAAATCACATGTCCAATAGTAGACATAATTTACAGTAGATGGAATTCTCCCCAAACTCAATATTAGCAAACATACACTCTACCTAGGAGATGGATGAATAATACAACAGATACTTCACTGGAGAGGATATATCTTCCACAAATAAGTACATGGAAAGGTACTTAACATCATTAGCCATTAGGGAAATGCAAATTAAAACCACAAGGAGGTATCACCGAACATCAAAACGAATGGCTGAAATAAAAAACAACAACAGTAATTAAATCAAATGCTGGTGAGAATCCAGAGACAATGGATCATCCAACATTACTACTGGGAATGTACAATGGTATAGCCACACTGGAACATAGCTTGACAATTCCTTTAAAAAGTAAAAAAAGGAATTACCATATGATCCAGAAATTGCATTGTTGGTTATTTTCTTCCAGAGAAATGAGAAATTATTCTCCTTGGAATATACACAGCATCTTTGTTCTAATAACCAATAACTTGAAACTATCCAAAATGTTCTTCACCAGATAAATGGTTACACTGTGGCTTATCTCTATCAGGGACTACTAGGTGGCAATAAGAAGGAATGGACTCTGGATAAACCCCAAGGAGTTTATACCGAATGGAAAAAGCCTTGCTGGAAATGTTGCATACTGCATGATTCAACCTATTGAGTATTTGTGGACTAACATAACTAGAGAATAGAGAACAGATTAACAGTTGAGAGCAGCTAGGAAGGGGAGGAAGAAGTGGGTGAGGCTATAAGGGAGGAGTGCAAAGCATCCTTGTGATGACAGTTCCGTGAAGTATCCTCATTGTGGTGGTGGTTTATGAAGCTACAGGTCTGATGAAATTGCATAGATCTACACCCACATGTGTGCTCCCCTGTGCACACACACACACACACACACACACATGCATACACATGCACACAATGAGTGTAGGTTAGCTGGTGGGATCTAAACAAGCTTGGTGAATTGCAACAGTGTCAGTTTCCTGGTATTGCTATTTTACTATAATCAGGCACAAGGTTCATGCTCTGCACGCTGTCTGGTGAAGGCACACAGTTTGTTACAACTTCCTGTGACTCTGTACTATTTTGAAATAGAAATTACGAAAACTATGCTTGTGTCAGTATTTTAGGTAAGAACATTTGAAGCTCTGTACTTTATGTAAAGTTCCAGTGGGACACCTGAAACCCGGGGGTACCCATGCTGTTTGGGAAGGAGAGTAATTTAAAATACTTGCTAGGAAATAGGAGATGGAAAATGGAGTTAATTTCATCACACTTCTTCCACGGCACATGAACACACGTCTCCCATCATTCCTCAAGAGTCACCATATGCTAAGTGTTACATACAACGCTGTGATGTATTTCATGTATCCCTCATCAGAATTACAGTTTATGCAACAATATATGCCTGCACTTAATTCTCACCAGTAACACAGAAATAGGAGAAAGAAGTCACATTTTCAGTTCTGTAACTAAGTTTGTGATGTTAGCAAAGCACTTCAACTCTCTAAATAGTTTTAAATATGGTGATTAAACTAGGTGATATTAAAGATTCTAACTATAATTAAATAACGCCTAATTACTAGGAACAAAAATTCATTAGGCACAAGTGCTAGAGATCTACTATATTTAATATATAGTAAAACCTCATCGATTTAGATTCCACTAATTTAGAACCTGTAATAACATAGAGTGTTGTTTTACATAGCTCTATTTTAATATTTAAGAAAAAAAAGGATTTGCTCTCTAAACAGTGTAAAGAAGTGCCTAGGAAGAATATTTGAACAGAGGAAACTTTTTAAAGTATCAGTGAGGGCTTTAGAAATTCCTGTGTATATGCAAGAATGGAGGGATTTATTAGAAACCCCTCCTATCAGGGTGCTTGGGTGGCTCAGTCAGTTAAGCCTCCAACTTTTGATTTCAGCTCAATATTGTGAAATCAAGCCCGGTATAGGGCACTGTACTGGGCACAGGGCTGAGGATTCTCTCTCTCCCTCTACCTCTGCCTGCCCCCACTCCATCTCTAAAACCAAACAAGCAAATGCACACGGTTCTTGTCTACACATTGCTTTACAGGAACACTTACCATAGAGTACAGACAGGGACTAGACCTTAACAAGAGATTCCCCTAAACACATTCATGCCAAAGAAATCTGCCAGCTTCCAGCTGCTACCCTAAAAGCTATCCAGCTCACCAATCTACTAACCTGGCCTTAGCCTGTATTACTGAACATTCAGACGGAGCAAGGGGCCAGACATAAATCCAGAGCGGTTAGGATAACACACACACACACACACACACACACACACACACACACACACACACAATTTACATGACAGAAAGGCAAAGCAAAATCTATGGATCCAAATTTTTATTTCTAAACTTCAAAAATTTTATCCACATTTTCATGTCTCAGATAATTTGCAAGGCTGTGGGATTTTCCAATTGCCAGTTTTTAAAAAATGTCTCTCTCACCTCCTGTGCTTCCTGGTGGTCTTGCTTTTGGCTTTGGTTCCAAAAGCAATGCGCTTTTTGGGGTTTGGGTTCTACCAGAGAGGAAAAAAATAAAACCTTTGTATCAAGCAATAAGCTGAGTGCAGTGCACATGTGCCTGCCATCCCCTTTCCTCTGCCCATTCATTTATTCACCGAGCTGCCTGCCCCCTTCCCTCAGAGAAGCATAAAGTTGGGTCTGGCTCTTAATGGAGTCATAAGGAAGTTTAATAATCAGCTCAGAGGAAATGAAGACATAGCAGCATCCCACCCAACCCATGATATGTGAAAAGAATTATTACATCCTTGGAAAAGCACTTCTATTTGGAGTCTAGGGTTGTGTTCTGGGTCTCACTCTCAAGTTCTATTACTTTTTTCACTAATTCATTTGTAAGCCGAAAAACATTCTTTAAAAGTCATGGAGAGATGGACTTTTAACATAATTTCTCGCATGACATATTGAGTCCAGAGAGCCTTAAAAAAAATCCCAAGGCTATCACAACATTTGTCCAAAAATAACCATGGAAGAGAATTGTGTCATCTCAGGGTATCCAAAAAAATAACACAGAAAATCGCCAAGTAATCACTGTATTCTTTTCCTTCCATTTAAATGTATAGTAAAGAGACTTTACCAATTTTGTGTTCTGATATGCTCAAGCAGAACTTTTTTATATGAAATAACCACTCTAATGGGTAATTTTGTGAAAAATATAAATATTATTTTCAATCCCAACATTTTTCTTACACCTCTCCTAACTGACCTAACCACTGTGAGGACATAAAATTTCACACTTTAATTTCTAAAAGGCAAGCAGAAAATATTCTGTGATGGTTTATGTCTTGTGAGATCTTTTTCCCCGCCTCTCAAAGAAATATATGAGAATATCCATACCAGAGTTGATTTTAGAGTCTCAAAGCTTTCTTTGGCTGATAAGTATGGCCAAAACTCACAAGTATTTAATGCTTCTTACAATTCTCTATTTATGGCTAAGTAGCTTTCTGTCTTTGTGCAACAAAGCCTAGACTGAGAAATAGGAGCCCATCTGCTTTTATCTTGCAGCAGTACAAATCAATAAGGGGCTGGCCACGAATTCTTTGGCAAAGTTCTTTTTCCAAAAATGCAAATTGGGTTTAGAAGCCTTGTTGAACTCTAAAGGAGGGATACAACCAAGATTTTGCCTCTCCCTATTCCCTGTCTACCTTGCTCCCTACCAGAGGAGAGTGATACATACTCGACGGGTCAGATTCTAGGACATGCTATGTCTAGGTCACAGAATGGTCCCTGTTTACCAGTGGGCAGGGCTGCCCACTATGTGACACAGTGTGAGTGGACTGCTGTTCTGTGTGCAGCTAGAGTGATAACAAAGAAGAGGTTCGTGATGTCCTTAATCATGTAGCTTCTGGCACTCTCTTTGCTTTCCTTTCCTGGGTCCCAGGTCATTGACCAATAACAATAGATATAACAATAACAATAACAATGAGACTTGCCTTCCTGTTTAAAAGAGAGGGAAAAATCCCTAAGGTGCCCCTAATGGATAGAACTTATGACTTGCTGTTTTGCACATGCTCAACTACATGGGAAGAGCTATTATGTTCTTTCCTTTTTTTTTTAAGATTTTTTTTTTTTAAGATTTTATTTATTTATCTGACAGACAGCGATCACAAGTAGGCAGAGAGGCAAGCAGGGAGAGAGAGGAGGAAGCAGGCTCCTTGCTGAGCAGAGAGCCTGATGTGGTGCTCGATCCCAGGACCCTGGGATCATGACCTGAGCCCAAGGCAGAGGCTTTAACCCACAGAGCCACCCAGGTGCCCCATTTTTTAAAGATTTTATTTATTTATTTGACAGTAGGCAGAGAGTAGGCAGAGAGGCAGGCAGAGAGAGGGGGAGGAGAATCAGGCGGGGCTGATCCGCCATGGACCCTGAGACCATGACCTGAGTCAAAGGCAGAAGCTTTAACCCACTGAGCCACCCAGGTGCCCCAAGAGCTATTATGTTCTTAAGCAACTTCTCTGTTCATCTGTCTCTTAAGGGGACACCATAAAGTGGGGTGGGCTAGTTGAGGAGAGGATAAGGAATATTCCTAGATCCTGTAGCATAAAATATCCAAGAGCAACCCATCCCTTCCATTGTTTCTAAAAGTGTAGTAGAGCGAGCACTGGATTGGCCGTCCAGGGATAGGAAAGTTCGGATCCTGGCTCATATACGAACCGGGGGTGATCGTTTCACTTCTTTCATTCCTTGTTGTCTCATTTGTAAAATCACTCATTTTACAAAAGAGCTGCTGTGAGCATCGGATTTCAGAATGCATGAGAAAGGCTTTTAGTGGTAAAGCACTATTTATTTATAAGGTGCTATTATATATTTAAAAGGCAAGTTCATTTCCAACAAAACCATCTGTTTTCTCATCTACCAATGTGTCAATGAGGTTACCATGGGGACATGGGGGCCGCAAATGGTTCTGACTAATTGTCTGAGGGATTCAGTGATCAGTTGGCTGTTTGCTCTAAAAGGCACAAAAGAAGCAGATGGACTGCTTCCTTCCCCCTGACTAAACCTGCTAATTGTTTTGGCAACTAAGCCTCTGAGAGATTAGAAGGAACCCTTCTATGCATGCCCCAAGAGCTCCCTGAAAGGCTTGGACCCAGCTCCAAATACTAGTAGTATCATCACCAGGGTTAATGTTTTTATTTGGAGCTTGGGGGGTGGGGGCGGCGGTGGGAGACGTAAGTCACACAGAATTGCAGGTGCCTCTCCTGGCTAAAGAGTGACAAACAGGGGGAAAAAAAAATACCCTCTTGCCATACATTAGGGAAAAATGAATCGTTAACTGTTGGACCATAAAATGGAAACTCAGTATAGTTAACTGAGAAAGACAAACCCAAGCAACTTTAACGGTAAGTAAAGACTTGAGTTTAGATTCAGGACTCCTGAGTTCCCAGAAGTTATTGATATGCTAACATTTTCTTACACTGTACTAATTTTTTGGTCCCCAATTTTTTCTTCATTCCACTTATTAATACAATGTCCCTGACAAATGGGAAGTGGCGTAAAAGGGAGAATGGAGCACTAAGAACATTTCCTTACTTCCCCTGTAATTGAGGTTACCCATAAAAGTTAATTTTGACACAAGGAATTATAAATACACATTCTCACAGTGATCCCAGTCTGTGCCTCACAAAGTCAGTCTCCAGAAAAAAATTAATACGAAAAAGGCATTATTTAGCTAAAGTACTTCCATTTGGGAAACCTTCTTGGAAATCAACCTAAGTAAACCATAAATTTTTAAAAAGTGTGATACGTTTTAAGGTTTTGACCCCCAAAGCTCTCCACAGACCATTAATTTTCATGTGTTTTGAATAAAATTTCTAAGGAGGCAAATAAGCCTTCATCTATGGATTTAAATATTCAGGGGTGCCTGGGTGGCTCAGTGGGTTAAAGCCTCTGCCTTCGGCTCTGGTCATGATCCCAGGGTCCTGGGATTGAGCCCCGCATGGGGCTCTCTGCTCTGCGGGGAACCTGCTTCCTCCTCTCTCTCTCTGCCTGCCTCTCTGCCTACTTGTGATCTCTGTCTGTCAAATAAATAAATAAAATCTTTTTAAAAATATTCATTAATAAGGTAACATTTCCTTCACGGTAAGATTTCTTTTATAAAATTAAGTATGCGTCGATTAGGGTCATAGAAAGAAGAAAGGACTCCTCCCCAAAATGGATTTAACATCAGAGGTGCCTTCAGTGTCCATGTTTCTGTTACGATATTACAAAATATTTAATCATCAGCCAACAATTTGGCAAAGGAAAGAATTAACAAAAACAATTCCACTCTTCCCTTTGGTATTTAGTCATTTTCTGCAAGCATTTGATTAAAGTCTCATTTAACCCCCTACCAAGTTGTCATTGTCAGAAAAATGAAAGTTTCAAAAATTAGCTGCATTAATGAATCATAGAAATGTATTATGCATATGAAAATTAAAGCTTTATTCCTGGGCAGTTCACTTGAAGGAAACACATGATCTGACATTTGGCATCAAGTTGCTAATCCCTCTTTTTAGCAATTCTGAATTTCTCTTCTGCCCAGTGTATGTAATCAATAGGGAAAATTAGCTGGTAAAATTAAGAAGATCCATGAAGCCCAACAAGGTCTAGATCTTAGCCTGTGGGAAAAGGGTTTTCCTAGGGTGCTCTATCTGAGAATTAAGCATAGTGAGTGCTCATTATATCTCCTATTCCCATATTATTTAGGGTTCTCTTTAAATCTTCATAGCCAATCCCTTGATAACCCAGTCTCCTATTACAGATGACAAATCTTCATATTAAACTTCCTGTTCCAGTTACTGTGTGGTTTCTCTTTTCTGATTGGGCCCCTACTGATTCAACATCTTTGGATATACTTTTACTTTTTTTACAATGAGTAAGGGATATATTTGTAATTGAGTAAAAGCCAAAAAACAGAAATTTTAAATTAAAAAATAGATAAGAAAAATACATATTTCCCTTACATGTTTATTATTATGATAATCTGCCTCAAAGATGTAGCATTCCCACAATGCCATGACTTACGTTCATGAATACGTGAATTCCTATATACTTGCCCAATTGTCCATTTTCACTTGATGTATGGTAGCATTTGAAATAAACCAACTGGCAGTCTGTTAGCTACTTGAGGATCCATAGTGTATGTTACACATCCTGTCTCACAATGCTAACATATGCTTGTGATATTATTCGATGGTTGACTGTTTAGTGAATACAACCTAATTTTGATTAGAGCAGCTAATTCATCTCTGAGATTCCTGTGGAGGCCATATTAATTCCAGCATATGTTTTAGGAGCTCCTTTTGATGTGCTGTCCATTTTCCTCCATGATTCCTCGATCATAATCTCATGAGGAGGTGCTACCTCTCCCAACACAACTCAGCTGGGTGGTCCAAGGAAGCAGCTTCAGTGATGATGTCATTTCATGTGGTCATTTTTATGTGACCAGACTGGGACAGTCCAATGGGCACTTTTAATGGCAGTTTCAGGAATAATTAAAATCCACTTTAAGATAAACAATTTCCCATGAATAATATTAACTCACTCTGAATAGGAGAGGCTGCAACTGAAGTATCTGGTCCGATAGATATGCTTTAAACAACTCTACCCTATTATTTTTTTCCCACACCGTATCACCATATACCTGGTTAATATCAGTCTCATGAGTTGGGTGCATGAGTATCTGCTGTCAGCACATCTTGTTTTTATGGTCATGGTCACAGAGTCCATCAACAAATAATGAAAGGGAGTGAATTTAACTGGTCTCAGCCCCATATTTTTTTTTTTTAAAGATTTTACTTTTTTATTTGTTATAGAGAGAGAGAGAGAGAGCACAGGCAGAGTGGTAGGCAGAGGCAGAGGGAGAAGCAGGCTCACTGCTGAGCAAGGAGCCCGATGTGGGACTCGATCCCAGGACGCTGGGATCATGACCTGAGCTGAAGGCAGCTGCTTAACCAACTGAGCCACTCAGGTGTCCCCATATTTTGGCCTATTTAAGAATGACATTTCCTAATTCCAGAAATAATAATTTAACATTCCATTCTGAATGACCTAGTTCATGGAAATGTATTTTTAAATGATGAATTATTGAAATCAACCTATAGCCAAGACAATCTCACCAGTATGTATGTGTTTTAAGCCAAAAGCTTAGAATATCTATCATTCAGCATGCCCTGAGGAATGAAACATATGAATAATTAGATGGTTCAGAATTCCCATTTCTCTTATGAAATGATCCCTTCCCTTGGTTCTATTCTACTTAACTATGAGGCTTCAGGTATTCAGTCTTTACTGAGCATCAAACTTATACAAGAGATTGACAGAGGTTTTATATTGTGGTGGTTTCACTATTAATAAGTACAGCAGGATGTTAGTCAAGACTCCCAGTTGCAGATGTCAAAAACCCAACTCAAGCCAACTTAAATAAATGAGGGAAATTTATAGTGCTCTTCATGGAAAAGTTCTCAAATTGTTCTAGTTTCAGAGGTAGCTGGAAGATAGTCAACCCATGTAGTAAGAACCCCATCTTTCTCTTTGCCATACCTCAGCTCTATTTTCTCTGCTTTAACGTCATTCTCAAGAAATTTCAGTATATGTGGTGGTTCTTTGGAGCTCTAGACTTATGCCCTTCCAGCTTGAATTCCAGCTGAAAGGCAATTTCTCTTTGCCAACATACATATGAACATCCCAGGTCTGAGTCTCACTGCACTAGTGTGGGTCACAGGAAGCTTTCATTGGCCAGGAATTCTTGATCTGTGGAACATGGGTATGATCAGCACCAACTAAATCATAAGGACTCCCCAGACTCTCTGGGGAAAATGGAAATAGGTTTTGGGCAGAGATAAAATTTGTCCATTTCCAGAAGGTGCTATTTATTTCAGCTAAGTACTAACCCATAAGCCAATATTTAATCTTCATGATACAACTATTTCTTTGAATCATTATGTGTGATTTATAGATGAGACACTTGGTCCTCAAATTAATTAACATGCCCAGGATTTCATAGGTGGTAGGTATTAGAGTTGCCATCAATATAATAGAGACAAAGTAATTACTCCTGAAGAACCCCAGTCTGTAAGGGCATAATCTCTAAAATACTTTCCATGACTAATGTGGCAAGACGTAGGAGGGGTAAGTGTTTAACTCAAAATAATTCACTCATTTGGATTTGAATAAGATTTCTACCTAAGTGACAGAACTCAAAGTCTTTCTACAAAACAGCAATATTAGAGGCAGTAGAATACTATGGTCCTTAGAGAAGCAGCAAATAGCTCCTTCTCCTTGATCTGAGATGAAAATGCATCTTGCCCTTTCAGAGCAAGACCTCCCAAACTCCAAGGAAGGTGTGTATGTGCAGTGGGGGAGAGTCAGGAAGGACTCAGTTATCTATTCAAGACAGCAGAGTATTTACCTGTGCTACTCATTCATTCATTCATTCATTCATTCAAGGGTGTTTACTGAGCATGGTCTCTGTGTCTGAAATTCAAAGCAGGTTGCACCAAAGAGACACTCCAGCTACACTGCTTGAAATAAAAGGGACAGGTTCTAATGCTTTGCCCTTAACCATTTGCTTTTCTGGGACTGAACCATCAGAGAAAATCCAAGTACACTGACTGCAAACATCAATTACACTGTGTGTGTTTGTCTTACTTTTTTTTTTTTTTTTTTTTTTAGCTTCCCAAAAATATAAAATGTGGGAAAAATTAACCTATTGGCAAAGAACCTAAGCCAGGAAGACTTGATCTTGGAAGGCCAAGCAGAACTTTGGTGGGCCAGGTGAAAGCCATGAAAATGGAAGCCAGAATAGTGTCACTTGTGAAGGAGACAGGAGCCAATCCTTTTGGAAATAGAAAAATGGGAACGATGGCTCTACAGCCTGTTGGAAGCGCAGGGTGCTTTTTTATACTTTAATTGCACTCAGAGTTGACAAGTCCCAAATACTCTGTCTTGGGTGAGCATTGACAATTTTATCTCCAAGAGAGAAGATTCTCAGCATGTGAGGGTGGCATTCCAATGGCCCGCTCCCCATCCTTATATATCTTCAGGGGATTTTAATGTCAAAGAAACCTAAATCTGTTTGCTTGGAAGCCTGCCACAGCAGCAACTTCCCTCAGCGAACGCCTTCGACTTCCCTCATCACCCACGAAGTCAGCATCTAGCTCCTTTTTGTAGGAGGCCAATTCCAAAGGCAGTTTCCAAACACGTGCCACTGCTGTTCTTTGACTGCACTCTCAAATGCCATAGTGGGGAATCTGTTCAAGCAATTACCACCCCAGCTGATAACCCACAGAATATCAGCTGCTGGATCATCTGTGTCTGTTCCCCCATCCGGCGATGTTCCACGCAGGTATAGAGAGATGCTGCAAAGCCAGACTCAGAGCAGTCAGCAAAGAGATGAACAGGAGGAGGCTCCTGGCTTTCTGGCCACTTTTCAGTCTCGCATCCTCCTCTTTCTTGCCTCACTTTTTTGTATCCATAAAATGAGAATGATTTTACACTCTAGGTATGAGGAAATGGAGTGAGCAGAACCAAAACAGAAATTATAGGGAAGTATTTTTGTGGGGTCGTATTATAAAACCTCTGCTTCATGAAAAATAAAATAAGGTCCCTCGGTTTTGGACAGTTTCTTCAAACATCTTTGTAAACCTGGGAACCATAGTACAGGAGCACCCCATGAGTCCATGCTATGTTGGCTCCAACTTGTGGCCTTTCATATTCATCGAGACAGAAAGCAGACTGGTAGTTATGTGGAGCCCAGGGTAAGAAGAAGGCATGACTGTCAATGGGTAATGAAGAATCTTTTTTGAGATGATGGAAATGTTCTGAAATTGGAGTACAGTGATGGTTGTACACTTTGTCAATCTACTAAAAAAAAACATTAAATTGTGTGTTTAAAACAAGTGTATTTTATGGCATATTCAGTTATATCTCAATAAAACTGTTAGCAAAAATAAAATGGGTGTGAAGGACAAATGGATTTGTTGATAGATGAAAAAGCCAATATAACTTCAATTGTGCAAGCTGGGTGTTGGTCACGGATGGGTGTTTATCGTTAAATTTTCCTGCTTTCCTGGATATTGAAATGTTCATAATAAAACATCAGATAAAATATATGTATACAAAATTTGGTGTCTCTGGGCTTGGTGGAAAACACTGAAACTCCCAGTTAGCATATTTCTGTGACACAGACAAACACAGACACACGCACACACATACTTAAGCTAAAAATGTAAATAAGCAATCCCTTACTGTCTCTGAGAAAAATACACCAAATATGATAAGATTCTTACGACTAGCAATGGCACTCAGTAAATAATGAATGAATGATACTTAATCACTTATGAAGCCACTGCTTTATCTCCTGTGCTATTCTAAGGACTTTACATACATTATCACATTTAATTTTCATCAACAGCTGTTTGAGGCTTGTACTATAAATAGCTCTATCATACAGATGAAGAAACTGAGGCCTTATAGGTTTTAAAAATGCACATGTGAGTGGAGGAGTTCAAACGTGACATTGATCCAACTTGCAAGAATGAACGCTCATATTCTGGTCTAATCAATCTATCTTGGGAACAACTCACATGACAGTGATCACAATTTTATAAGTCTACTTCCTCCTGTGGAAAAAAAAATCAAGACTCAACTGTGTATGTGATAATTAGTTTGGCCATGCTGTAGCCGTAGCCTATGTTTCTACATTTTCTACAGTAGAAAAGCTTTTGGTATCATTTGGAAAAAAAAAAAAAAATGATGCTACTGTTTTGGTTAGTGTGAGGTATTTGCCCCCAACTGAACCACAAACAAGTGAGAATAAATAGGAGATATTACAGACTGTAGAGCAGCAGGATTTTTCCTGTTTTAGAGTCAGCTTTCCCAGCAAGAACTTAGATGTTTTTTTCAGGTAGCATATAAGGATTTCTTATACATGTTTATTTCACATAGGTCAAACTGTTGCTTATGAATGCTGAAAAAAAAAAAAAATCAGAAAGAGCCATAAGAAATCTTAATTATCTGCTTCACTGCCAATGAAGAAAACCAACGAGGAAATATTCAGTATGACTTTCAAATCAACTCTAACACAAAGTTTTGCCAAGACGATTGTGCCTATTTGGTTAAAAAAAAAAAAAAAAAAAAGCCAGTAGCCAAGTAGCCAGTAGCCAAGATCTCTAGAATGCAGTGAATCATTTATCAGATGCCATGTTTGGAGGGGGCAGGGAAGGAGAGACAATAGTAATAGGTGAGGGAGTGTCTTGCTCAAAATTTATTCTTTCTTTTTTTTTAAATTTAGATTTTATTTATTTATTTGACAGACACAGATCACAAGTAGGCAGAGAGGCAGGCAGAGGCGGGGGAAGCAGGCTCCCCGGTGAGCAGAGAGACTGGTGCGGGGCTCGATCCCAGGACTCTGAGATCATGACCTGGGCTGAAGGCAGAGACTTATCCCACTGAGCCATCCAGGTGCCCCTCAGAATTTATTCTTTTGGGGCAATCTGTTCACCTTTACCCTCGCAGTGTCCCCTTTCTTTCTTCTCCCCAGTTCTCCTTTCTTCAACCTTCACTTAACTTTAGATCTATGAGGAAGACTCAGTGTAGATGGAGGAGAGGTGCCATCCTGGGCTGTTTCCTTTCAAGTAGTCTGACGTCAGATCAGACAGTTTTATTCAAGTTTTGGCTTATTTCAGAGAGTTTTACTAAGAAGCAAAGAATGGTCACTTTCATACCCAGTAAACATGTGTATATTGATACAGCGACTTACCACTGGAGCCAGAGAAAATGAAATAAGTACAGAGCCATATGTATATCCTACTAATGTATTTTTTGGTAACCATTGCTATTTTATTTCAATTTTAATTTTTTAATTTATTTAAATTCAATTAGTCAACATAGAGTCCATCATCAGTTTCAGATGTAGCTTTCAATCATTCATCAACTGCCTATGACAATACCCCGCTCATCACATCATAAGCCCTCTCTATAGAAATGTTTTTGGGTCAGGTTATCAGGCAACCTCAATATAGAACTAGTTAATATTTATGGAGGACTTAGAACCTGTCAGGTGATGTGATTATGCTTTATATACATGACCTTCTTCTATCTTCACAATTATCTCATCAAGTGATTTTTTTTTTGGTCTCCATTTCTACAGATGAGCCAGCCTCAAATACACCTGCTAGACTAGGTTGTATTCTATCTCCCCATCCAGGAGGTCCAGCTGCAGGCTGAATGCTTACTCACCTGTCAACCTGTCTCCAAGTTCAACCCTTTGCTGCTTTCTCCACAAGGAAGCAACCCAAATAAAGTATGTGTGCAACTCTAAGTTACAGCTAGTGATAAAAGATTTCCTTTTGGGGAATCACTTTTCACTTATAATGTACAGACCCTGCTCCATGGAGCATCTGTGGTGGGAAAAAAAAATCATTTTAATAAAATGAAAAGCCCCAGATGCTCCCAATATTGAGTGATAAATTCACACCTTGTTTGGGAATTCACTAAGGATTTAAGCCAGATCTGTAGAGAGAAAGTTAATATCTCTGACCGAAGTTGGAACAAAGCCACAACACTCTCTTCTATAATATAGAAGTGATCACCTATATTTTCCATTTCCATTCAGCCTTTCATTTAATTTCTCTCCCCTTGCATGTGGTGGTCTTCCTTGATTCAATATTTCCCCTAATACTGTGGCCTGGAGTCCTGCTACGTGGGAGGTGGCATTCTGAGCTTGAAGTACTTATGCTTCAAGTTCACCTGGAGATAGGCAGTCTCCAACTTGGCAAGGATTAAAAGGACCTGGATGAATTCCAGCCCCCATAATTATGTTCTAATCTGTCTTTATTCCTTCTCCTCATTTTTCATGTAATGTTCTTAACACAGCTCAAACCACAAATTCATTGCTTTCTAGCAGGAAGGGAAATTAATGGATGTCCTGTGAGATTATCTAATGACATTTGATTTATTTTCAGTTCTACTCTAGTTAGATGATACCTAAACAGAGATTGCTAGGATAAGAGCTAACCTACACTTTACAAAGTATCTATTTTCTATATGAAATGCACAAAATTTGCCTCTGTTGGATATATTACATGCAATCATATGATACATGCAATGTTCGCACATAAGCTACACCTACTGGAAATATCTGCCTCCTGTTAAAATATTTTTGGTTAAATACGTAAAGACTAAGTTATAACAATAACTACTTGGCCCCAGGCTTATAGCCCCCTGTTGCTTCATATGTGTGCTTCTGGGTTCCCCCATTACAATAAATGTTCTCTGAGTGACAGATACCAGATCAGCATCTCTTATGTGCCCCGCAGCACCTATGGACAAAGTCGGGCACCCTTTGCTCCTCCAAATGTCTAGTCTACCTCCTGAGGGCACTCACAGACACCTGCTGCCTTTTCTAAGAACTATTTTCCCAAGGGTGTGCATGGCAGGTGTGCAATGAAGAGACACTGGCGTCAGGGGGGGCTGAGCTGGGAAGTGACAAGATTGAGCATTACAGGTTCTGTGACTTGGGGCAAATCCCTTTTGAGCTTCAATTTTTCAGATTTCAAAAGAAAGACAATATTTCATGCTCTGCTTACATCTCAGAACAATGAGAATCTTAATTGATAGAACACTCATATATGTATCTTGTAAAATGTGCTAGACAAGGGAAGCTCATAGAAAGTAGAAGAAGGCAAGGGAGAGGGGAAGAAATGATTAAGCCTCTTCTCTCATTTAAATTACAAGCTCCTTGAGGTCAAGGGTTATAGATCTCAGGTCTTATTTTTGTTAAATAAAAACCTGTGTCTCCTCTATTAGAACCTCACAGAAAGGCATGATAGGGATGGGAAGGCATGGTAGAGGAATACTTGAGGAGGCCAAGTAAACATTTTTACAAAGATTTTATTTATTTGTTTGAGAGAGTGAGCATGAGCTGGGGGCGGGGAGTGGGGGAGAGGAAGAAGCAGACTCCTCACTGAGCAGGAAACCCCCAAACATGGGGCTCGATCCCAGGATCCCAAGATCATGACCTGGGCTGAAGGCAGACGCTAACCAACTGAGTCACCCAGATGCCCCCAAGTAAAACTTTTGAAATGATAGTTCCTATGCCCATATAATTATGTCCCTCAGAAGCAGGAACATCATTTATCTGAACATGAAACAGAGGGACAGAAACCCTGTGGTTATGATAATATGGTCTCTCATCTCCGTTTTTTAACGGGCATGAAAGCTTGTCACACGCTTCCGAGCGCATCAGCCTGCCTATGAGTGAAAAGCGTTTTACATGATGCAGAATCATTTCATTTTGAGCTATAGCCTGACCCTTTGTTTTTAATTGTCTCATCAAAAAGTAATAAAAATAGTGGGAAAATGGAGACCTCTTGAGACCAAAAGGGGAAAAAAAAA
>RCUC01165240.1:0-50194 GCA_003697995.1 Taxidea taxus jeffersonii
TTTATTTATTTATTTATTTATTTATTTAATTTTGGCTCTCTTCTTAGTATTCATGTTCATGGGCTTTAAGTCTGCATTTTATCTCGAATGAGGATTTTCCCTCCTCCTTTCTGCACACTGCTCTCTATCTAGAGGATTTGTGGGTACTTCCTGCACACTTGCCCGACACCCAGTCTGTAACCAGGTCTTACAGCAGTCACTTGGTGTATCTATCCTGTGGTATAAAATTGGGCATGTCTCAGATGAAGCTGAGTTAGCAAAGGAACTGATTCAAGTCCCATCTTTGGGGCTTTCCTTCTTTTATTTCAATCAGGATCCTGTAGAAACTGTAGCTGCAGGAAACAATTAGTTTTTACCAACCTTCTTACAGGATCGGGGGCCCTTTTCTCCTGACCATATTTTCATGAAGAGAGCTTGCTGCCTTTGTCTTCAAACATTTATAGAAATATTTTGATACCTAATACCTATTAGGTATCAAAATCTTTCCCATTTTTATGTGCCTCTAGGCCCAGAACTCAGTAAACCTAAGACTTCTGCACCCTTTCCTTTGAGCTCAGGTTCTGGTTCATAGGTTATTTATCTTGTCTGTATAGTCTAGGAGAACTGATCTGTGACAGTTAGGTATCTTTTTCAACTATTACTTAATGGGAAGTTCTTACTTTGAAGTCCATCTATCCATTCCTGGGCTTCAGAATAACCATGAATCCTTAAAATCATGCATAAAAATGCCCATATTATAAATGTTTGCATTTTTCCAGGGTGTTGGGTGTTTTACTTCCTCTGATCCTTAAAGTTTTCAAGAGCTACTGACCTAATGTGACTCTTCCTATTTGAATGCATGTTGTATTTGTCAGGAAAAGCCCTAGTAGTCAAAATATATTTTATTCCTCTTACATTCCATATAATTACATTTTATACCTTCAACAACATTAGCATAAATTTAAAAGGCAACATACAGTGGCAGCTTTAGAAAGGTTTGAATAGTAAAATTGAAATTCAGCTTCATAGTAGTTTTTTTTTTAAATCCTTTTGGCAGTCAAAGGAAATGCTTCCTTTAATGGAAAAAATGCAAATATTTAATCAAAACAACAAGCTTGAAATGATGAGGGTATTTATTTATGTTTTGGTCTCTTAACAACTGTTTTTCTGAGGTCATGGGAGTTAAGTGTGGTTTGCTTGTTAGAAGGCAACGAATGCATTTTCAGCAAATGTGGGCTGCTGAGACTATGTTAGTGTTGTGCATTCAGTAAGTACCCAATGGATGCTGGTAAAGGATGATGGAAGTCTATTATAATTTATTCTAGGTGATTTAATAGACTGGGCTTGATGTCCAGCTTACCTTCACTTCAAACATCCTGTATATAGCTCTTATGAGTCTTGTCATGACTTAATAAGAATGAAGTTTAAAAATAAAACTGGAAGATAGAAATATATTACTTAGAAGTATAAAAATAAGTACATCACTTAAGGAAAAACACAAAGAAGTTGGAATGAATGAAAAATGACCTAGCTGTATCACTTGAAACTTGAAAGATATACAATGCAAGAAACAATCTACAACTGTAATTAGGAAAGCAATCCCACTTATAAGAGCAACCAAAGGAATATAACACCTGGGGATAAATACAGCTAATAAAGTTTAAGAGCTGTATATCAAAAAATTATAAAATGTTGAAAGAAATTTTAAAAAGATACAAACAGATAGAAAGACTTCTCACTTTCGTGAGTCGGAAGACATAGCATTGTTAGGATGGTGATACTCCCCAAATTGATTTACAGACTCAGTGCATTCCCTACAAAGTCTCAGCTGACATTTTGCAGAAACTTATAAACTAGTGCTAAAATTCATGTGGAAATACGAGGTATATTCATAAGAAAAAACAGCGAAAACGATTTTGGAAATGAGGACTGAAGTTAGAAGACTCACACTCCCAATTTCAAAGCTTATGACAAAGATTTCAATCCTTTTAAATTATTTTCTAGAACAAAAAATTTTTAAAAGATTTTATTTATTTTTTTGACACACAGAGATCACAAGTAGGCAGAGAGGCAGGCAGAAAGAGAGGGGGAAGCAGGCTTCCCTCTGAGCAGAGAGCCTGATATGGGGCTTGATCCCAGGACTCTTGAGACTAAGACCTGGGCTTAATCCTCTGAGCCATCCAGGTGTCCCTAGAACAAAATATTTTAAGGCCAAAAGGAGCCTTAGAGATTACTGAGTTAATTTCCCTTTACGTGTAAAAGGAGGAAAATGAAGAATAGAGAAATAATTTGTCTGAAGATACATAGATAGTTATTAACAGAATCAGATATACAAATCTTATATTTGAATTTCTGAAATGTAACAAGACTTGCACAACCCCACAGAAACCATCTACACAGTAAAACAAAAGGTGTAAATATGGCCATAATTCAGGTTATTTGATCACTGTGACCTATCAAAATATCTGCATATGATCTTAACAACTTTTTTTTCTCCTGGATGAGACCGACATACTAAAACTATCAGGAAGAAAAAAAGTAAAGAGAGCCAAGAAATTACAGAAGTATGTTCTCACATACCTCAGAGAATTTACTAAATTAAAGAAATATATAAAATTGTCTTTGAAGGAAAGGCTTTTTAATCTCTGCTGTAATGATGTACATGAATATCAAAATTATTTAGTAACCCAAGTATTATCTTAATTTTGAAGTAAGGAGAAAACAACCTTTATGCTTTCCAAACTTATTCTGTAGCTTATGATAATTGCTTTCACATTTTGACTTCACATGAAAGGAGTATAAATTATCTTTGAAAAGAAAGTTTGGATTTTCTCCATTGCATAGGCAGGTGATGGAAAATTAAATCCACTCCCCATCATGGCTGTTCTTAGGTTTTTGTATTAATGTTTAAGACTCAGTGTTCTTGGAGTTTTATATTGATTCGAAATTTTAAAAATCATCAAATTTTAGAGGAGATGGGAGGCTTATGAGGACTTGGTAGTGAACGTTTGCAAATTTGTAGTTAATAAGCTGCATACTTCCAAAAGATGAATTTTGGGGGCTTGTGTAATACATTTTGACAATCTGAGCAATCTTTAAAAATTGAGAGATTTTACACAAATACCTGAATTTCTGGCTTTTCTTAAAAATGAAGAGGCTTGGGAGTGCCTGGGTGGCTCAGTTGGTTAAGCGTCTGACTGTTGGTTTCATCTCCGGTAGTGAGCTCAGAGACGTGATATCAAGTCCCACGTCAGGCTCTGTGCTGAACGCTGAGTCTGCTTCAGATTCTTTCTCTCTCTCCCTGCTCCTCCTTATTGTCTCTCTCCCTCTAAATTAAATAAATAAAATCTAAAAAAAAGAAGAAAAAGAGGGGTTGGATAAAGTAAACTCTCATTCCTGCACAGCAGTTTTGGCACAGTTGAGTGCCAGATGCCAGTATTAGGCAAAATGTGAGCTTCTAGGCAGACGCAGTTGCCCTGGGCCAGCTTCCCACATTTGCATCAACTTCTTCACTTACTAGCCCTTTGGGTTTGCATAACTGTCTTTGGGTTTGCATCAGTTTTTCCTCTCCCTTCCCCATAAGGCACCTCATCTAATGCATGTGCACTTAGTGAAATAATTTCAGAACTCACTGGCACCAGGGCCAATTTCTATTCATCTAAAGAGTCACAAGAGGGTCAAGTTGAATTTCTCAAAAGAGGAAATTGAGAATCTTTATATAGAAACATTCTCAACAGAGATGAAAATTCACTTGTGAGATGGAAAGACTTCGAAATCACAATGGTTCATGGCCCTCTCGAGGGCAACGATACTAAAACAGATACGCAGTATATCTGTGGTATTAAAATTTCATGGGGAGGGGCACCTGAGTGTCTCAGTGGGTTAAAGCCTCTGCCTTCGGCTCAGGCCTGATCCCAGGGTACTGGGATCGAGCCCCACATCAGGCTCTCTGCTCAGCAGGGAGCCTGCTTCCCTCCCTCTCTCTGCCTGCCTCTCTGCCTACTTGTGATTTTTGTCAAATAAATAAAAAAAATCTAAAAAAAAAAAATCATGGGGAGAAGTAATCAGGAAAACAACTAACAGGTGCTGAAGGAAGGATATACAAAATAAAAGAAAAAGGTGGAGAAACAGTGAAATAGAGGGAGAAGTCAGTCCTCAGAAGTCAGTCAGGCCAGTGTTTTCCTGTGAGCTGTGGCTCCTTCATTTGCAAAGGACCTCAGATAAATGAATAAAGAAAATAGTAATTCTGTCAAATTAGAGATGCTGCCTTCAATTCAGCTGTATAGGAGGCCACCCAATCCTACTGCAAATATTACCGAGCATTTCTTTTAATCCTCAGCTTTGTTGTGATATAATTGACCTGTAACATTGTGTAAGTTTAAGATGTACAGTGTGATGATTTTTACTTGTACACATTATGAAATAATTACCATAACAGGGTTAGTTGACGCCTTCATCACATCCTACAATTCCCATTTTGTGTGTATGTCGATGGTAAGAACACTCACTCTCTAGCAACTTTTGACTATACATTATTATTAACTATAATTACCATACTATACATTAGATCCCCAGAACTTATTGATCTTATAACTGGAAGTTTGTACCCTTTGATCAACCTCTTCCCATTTCCCCCACCCCCTTGCCTTGGCAACCACCTTTATACTCTGTGTTTCTAGGAGTTCAGCTTTTTAGTTCTTATCTCATTGCTGTAATTAGGACTTCAAATACCATGTTGAATAAAAATGAAGAGAGTGGACGTCCTTTTCTTAGCTTAGAGAAAAGCTCTCAGTTTTTCACCATTGAGTACAATGCTAGTTATGGGTATTTCATATATGGCATTTACTATGTTGAAGTGCATTCCCTCTAAACCCACTTTGTTGAAAGTTTTTATCATGAATGGATGTTGTATTTTGTCAAAAGCTTTTTTTTAACATCTATTGAGATGATCATGTTTTTTATACTTCAATTTTTTTTAAAGATTTTATCTATTTATTTGACAAACAGAGAGCACAAGTAGGCAGAGAGGTAGGCAGAGAGGGGAAGCAGGCTCCCCGCTGAGCAGAGAGCCTGATTCGGGGCTTGATCTCAGGACCCTGAGATATAACCTGAGCTGAAGGCAGAGGCTTTAACACCCAAGCACCCAATATTTTATCTTGTTAATGTGATATATCACACTGATTAATTTATGAGTATTGAAATACTCCTACATCCCTGGAATAAATCCTAGTTGATTGTGATAAATGATTTTTTGAATGCATTGTTGAATTCCATTTGCTTATATTTTATTGAGGACTTTTTCATTTTTGTTCATCCAAGACATTGACTTGTATGTTTGGTTATATGTAGTATCTTTGGTTTTGATATCAAGGTAATGCTGGCCTCATGGAATGAATTTGGAAGCTTTCCTTCCTCTTCTATTTTTTGGAGTAGTTTGTGAAGACTGAGTATTAGGTCTTCTTGAAGTGTTTGTGGTGCAATTTACTGGTGAAGCCATGCAGTACTGGACTTTTGTTTATTGGAAGGGTTTTGTTGTTGTTGTTTTGTTTTAATTACTGATTAAATTTTATTACTACTGATTGGTCTATTCAAGTTTTATTCCAGTTTCTGTTTTGGAAGATTGTATGTTTCTAGGAACTTATCCATTTCTTCTAGGGTGTTCAATTTGTTGGTATATAATTTTCCATAATATTCTCTTATAATCCTTTGTATTTCCCTGATAGTTGGTTATTGTTTCTCCTTTGTTTTTAGTTTTTCATTTTATTTATTTGAGTCCTCTCTTTTTTTTGATGACTCTGGCTAAAATTTTATCTTTTTTTTTAATCTTTTCAAAGAACTAGATCTTGGTTTCACTGATCTTTTCTCTTCCTCCTCCCCCACCTCCTCTTACTTCTCTTTTTTCTTTGTTTCATTTCGTTCTGCTCTAGTCTTTATTATTTCCTTCCTTCTACTACTTTTGGGTTTTATTTATTCTTTTTTTTCCCCCTAGCTCCTTTAGATATAAAGTTATGTTGTTTATTTGAGGTATTTCTTGCTTCTTGATGTAGGCCTGTATTGCTATATACTTCCCTCCTGGCACTGCTTTTAGTGCATCCCAAAGGTCTTGGACCTTGTGTTTTCATTTTCATTTGTCTCCATGTATTTTTTGTTTCCTTGTTGGTTTCTTGGCTGACCCACTCATTGCTTAGTAGCATATTCCTCAGCCTCCATGTATTTGTGTCCTTTCTAGATTTTTTTCTTGTAATTGATTTCCACTTTCAAATTACTGTGGTTGGAAAAAGCTTGATATGATTTTAATCTTAAATTTGTTGAGACATGTTTTGTGGCCTAACCTGTGATCTTTCTTGGAGAATGTTGTGAATGCATTTGCAAAGAATGTGTATTCTGCTCTTTTAGGATGGAATGTCATGTATATAACTGTTAGGTCCATCTGGTCTAAGGTGTCATTCAAAGCCACTATTTCCTAGCATTCAGCTTTGCGTTTCTGAGTTCAGCTTTTTTAGAATCCATGTATAAGTAGGCTCATGCAATATTTATCTTTCTCTGTTTGACCTATTTTACTTAGCATAATGCCATCAAGGTCTCTCTGTGTCATAAATGACAGAATTTCCTTCTTTTTATGGTTCCATAATATTCCAGTGTGTGTGTGTGTGTGTGTGTTTTCTTTATCCACTCATTTGTCAATGGACATTTTAGTTGTTTCTGTGTTTTGGCTAGTGTGAATAATGCTGCAAAGGAAACAGGGAGTGTAGGTATCCCTTTGAGATACTGATTTCATTTCATTCAGATATATATTCAGAAGTGTGAGTGCCACAATTTATGGTAGAAAATCCAAGGAAAAACAGATTTTATCATTGCTAACCTGAATATAAACTACTATAGTATAACCATCTTTGGAGAGTGTTTTGATACCACCTAGTAAATTGAACATGTTGCATAAGATCTGACCCAGTAAGTTCTCTGTATAAGAGAAAAATTTTCCTACTTTTGTTCAGAAAAATGTATGAGCAAGGATGTTCATGGCAGTATCATTTGCAATGTGGATGGCAAAATGCTGAAAACAGCCTAAATGCCTATTTTTGGGGAATTGGGTAACTGTTGTAAATCAATTTAATGGGATTATTAAAATATTTAAAATGAATGGGAACTTTTTTATATTCATAGATAAATCTTGATGCCAAATTATTAAGTGACAAAAAAGTAGTGACTAAGTAGAGAAAACAGGATACCATATATGTAACATTAAACGATACTGTTTTTCATTCTTAGTACATACATACATAGTAAAAGTATAATTCATTCACAGCAGGGATGCTTTCTCACTATAAGGTAGTGGCTAATGGAGCGATAGTTGTATCTGTAAAGCTTTGTTTCTTAAGAAAAGGTTAAGGCCAATATGGCAAAAGGTTAACTTTGTTAAATATGGGTGTTAGGTACATGAATATTTTTGTTACTTTATGGACTTTTGGCACGTTTACAAATTTAAATTAAAAATAAAACATTTCAAAACACTATAGGGATCTAAGACTATTTATAGACATTTCCCCAATCTGGTAGTTCTTAGTTACAAGGAAACCAGACAGTCTCATAATCACTGGTGAAAAAATTATACCTACTAAATTCTACTGAGTAAGGAATGAAGAGTTCCCACTATCAACTTGCTGTCTTAGCCAATGCAAGATGACCAGAGAAAGAGATAAGAGTAGTAAATATTGGAAACAAAGAGCCAAATGTGTTGCTGTTTTCTACCTAGAAAAATCCAACAAAATAAAATAAGCACATTTAGAACTAGCAGCACTGTTCAGGATAATACCTAAACAGTTGAAACAGTGTCAAATTTTATTAACCAGTAGTTTTTTTCCTACGGTCCCTATATACAATTAGGAAATATAATCAGAAAAGAAAAAGTATTTAGCTTTAGGGCGCCTGGGTGGCTCAGTGGTTTAAGCCTCTGCCTTTGGCTCAGGTCAGGATCTCAGGGTCTTGGGATTAAGCCCTGCATAGAGCTCTCTACTCAGCAGGAAGCCTGCTTCCCCCCTCTCTCTGCCTGCCTCTCTGCCTACTTCTGATCTCTCTCTCTGTCAAATAAATAAATAAAATCTTAAAAAAAAAAAAGTATTTAGCTTTAAGAGCAACAAAAATAAATATCTTAGATCTGAAAGAGGTATGCATAAGGGCTATCTAAAGAAATTTTTAACACTTTACCAAAGGACATGAACAATGATCCAAATTAATAGAGAGATATTGCTTAAATTGTCAATTGCTACATAACAAACTACTCCAATATTTGGTTACTTAACACAAAAATGGCTTATTTTTTTTTTTTCTAATGATTTCATGAGTTGGCAATACCTGTGTTTTTTCTGTTGTTCTCACCTGAGATCATTCATATGGCTGGGGTCATCTGAAAACTTGACTAGAGCTAGAGGGTCCAAGGTGGGTCCAATGTGGCCTCACCCAGATTATCTTGCAGTTGATGGGCTAGGCACCTTAGTTCTCCTTCTCCAATGGGCTAGACTGGCCTTCACCATAGCACAGTAGTTTCAGAGTTCTAAGACAGAAGGTAGAAGCTTCAAGTTCTCTTAGGGTTTTGTGTGAAAATTAATTATCATTTTCTTGCTTTTGTATTGGTCAAAACGGTCATAAGCCCTTTCATATTCAAGAACTGGAATGGACACCCCTCTAGACTGAAAGAACACCAAAGACACATTTCAAAGGGATAGAAGAAACTTTTGGCCATTATGCAATCTACCACACATTTGTATCACTGAATAGCAAGACTCATAAATGTAATAATCTAAATTCTCTCTTTAACAATCTATTCGGTTAAATATAATCCAATACAAATCTGTGTATTAATCTTTGTAGAAAATGATGAGATAATCCTATTTCCAAACAGAACAAGGGAAACTTGACCAACAAGTTTGGTGCAAAGATTAGGCAAATAGATTAGGTTTTTGTTTTGTTTTGTTTTGTTTTGTGTTTTTCTTTTAAACAGAGAGTCAAGAAAAAGAATCTTGCATATATTGAACTTTGTTATTATGAAGGAGCATTTCAAATCAGTGTGGGAAACTTAAACACAGAATTAATGAATATTCTTTTTAAAAAAGATTTATTTATATATTTGAGAGAGACCATGAGCAGTGGGAGGAGGAGAGAGAGAGAAACTTTCCAGCAGACTCCCCCTGCATGTGAGGCCTAATGTGGGGCTCCATCTTAAGGTCCTGAGATCATGACCTGAGCCAAAATCAAGAGTTGGATGTTTGACCAACTGAGCCACCCAGGAATCACTGAGTATCCTTTTCAAAGACCAAGTTAAATCAATTCTCTATATCATGGACAAAAGTATATTCACATAGAACCATAAAAATATTAAGGGAACATAATGGACTTTTTTTTTTTTTTTCAGTTTAGAAGGTATAAAGGAAAAGGTTGATGCAACTGACTACAAGTAAGTTACAACATTCTATACAATGATGAACAAAGTGAAGAACCAAGAAGTAGACTGGGAGAAGATATTTATAAGCCTGTTCATAAAGAATTATCATTCAAAATGAATTACTAGTTCCTATCAGGCAATAAAAAAGCAATAGGAGGGGGAGAGTGGGCAGATAACTTAAGCAGAACTTAAGGAGAATAATTCAAATGACCAACAAACATAAAGATTCCCAACTTCACTAATAATCATACAATGTAAATTAAAACAATGAGATCTAAAGTTTTAAGATTAATTCTATTCAGGAGTGACAACTATGTGGAAAATAGGTAGTCTCATTACTGCTAGTGATGGAATGCATCTTAAAATATTGTCAAATGTTATTAGGCAATTTCTATCAAAATTAAACAGTTTTTATATGGTAGTTCCATCTTTAGAAATCTGTACCTTATAGAAAAACTCAGGCACAAAATATGCATATACAGTTCTAATGGAAGTTCTGTCTAGAATCAGAAAACAGTGCCTGTCTAAATTTCTGCTCATAAAGTTAATAAACAATTTATTGTTCATTCATTCTACAGAATAACATAAAACTGTAAAAAATGAATTAGGCCCTTCTGTATTGAATATATTAGGTGGAAAGTCACAGAAAGATAGATGTTGAACCCATTGATGTAGAGAGAAAATAATCAATATTTGTATATTTTTGCAGGTAAACAAGTGGGAAAACTATTACAAACCATTATCTCTGGGGAGAGGAGTGGAAAGTTTTCCCATTACAGTGTATGTGCATTTTTTTTACTGCTTTATCTCTTACAAAGAGGGTTAATGCATATATTATGATATAATTTTTTAAAGGAATCTGAGTGAAAGATGTTACTAAATTATAGATTTCATCAAGTTCTAGGAGGTTCCAGAGACAGTGACAAGGAAGCCAAGGGCTGTGGAAAGCTTCTCACAGGAGGAAGTGTTGAAGAAACTGGGCATATTGTGTTTGAATAAAAGAAAACTTATATTTCCTCCAGGGATCAGAGCTATGGCCAAGTGGATGAAGATTCAGGAAGCAGAGCAACTAACTCTTTCTAATTCTTCACAACCCCCAAATGTGAGATGTGTTTCTAAAAAAGGCAGTAGGATCTTCTCTCAGTGGAAGAGGGAAGCAGAGATGGTGCTACGATGTGTTAGGATTATTTTGGAGGTAATGATTGTGTTGGTAGGGGTTGAAGAGGGGTCTGGAAGAAACCCTTTAAATGTTAGGTTCTGGAACTCCAAATGTTCTGAATAGAGGTTAACATGAAAATTGTCATGCATGATGTAAGCTACATGGCTGATGTGGTCCATGAAGTATCTTAGATTATGTCCAGAACAGAGCTATGGCTTCTAGCTAGCTCATAATTTTCTGAGAAAATTCATAGAATTTCACTCTTAAGTGGATGCAGATAAGTTCTCCCTTTTATATTTCAGATCCTTTGTATCAAAGTGGGATTCACAGACCAGAAGCATCAGCTTATTAGACATGCAGAATCTCAGACTTTACTGTAGACCTACTTAATCAGAATCTGCATTTTAATGACTCCACCAAATATTCCTATTCTTGAATCTGAGAAGCACTGATTTATCCAACTATCTATAGAACTCTTCTTCCTGAGCCTTCAAAGCCCAAATAAAAAGAAACAATTCATTCCAAGAAAAGAAAAATCCCCAATAATTAGAAGTTTTGATAATCACTGCTCATAATCTGGGAGACAGAAGGGACAAGAAGGGGGAAAGCAAGAAGGGAGGTATGGTCATATACACATACATAGACATATGTGCATGGGTGTATGTGTCATACACACATTTCACGCACGTGTGTGCGCACACACACACCCTTAACCTCACTGTCTCTAGCCATCAGTGTAAGTGAGGGCTCATCAACTGTTTTACTTCTGCAAGACATTTCAGCTCACTTCCCCACAAGTGAACAGCACTCTCAATTCAATTAAACACTGAACAGAAACAAGATAAACATCTTTGAGACTTTTTTCATACATTTTATCTTGACAGCTCTTATTACTTAGGACACCTTTAATGTCATATTCTACATTTTATGGTTTATTATGAATTCTTTCCATTGGTTTTAGCATATGAATGGTTATTTCAATCTTGATTTTCTAGGCTTTGATCATTTTTTTCTCCTTGCATCAGGATTGTTTGGGACATAGGGGTTGTGGGAGGAAGTTATCATAAAAGAAGAGAAAAAAAAAAAACCTTAAAGAGAAAAAAGCTTCCAGGTAGCTGGAAATATTCTAATTACATGTAAAGCCTTAGCAAAAACGTATGGTCGTCTGACTTTTTTTTTACTATATCCATTTCCTCGATTGTTTTAGCTTTTCACTTGTGTGCTAAAGCATTCAGTGGAAAATAATGAATTCAGCAGTGTAGGGGGACATCACAATTAAACCTTGTGTTGGATCATTTCAAAACATTGTTTTTCATAAACATTCTCCTTAACAAGTCATGTTGCTTTCAGTGGGCTTTGCAGAGTTTAGAGCACATTCTGCCCAACTGGCCCCAGATGGAAAATGTGCTCTTGAAATTGGATGGTTTTTTAAGTGTAGCTCTCCACAGCCTTCTCAAAGGAAAAAAAAAAAAAAAAAAGGCTTGGACAGAATGCATTTAGTAGCATGGTCTATAATTCCCCCAGCATCCCACGTATTTGGATGTTTTTGCTTCTGGCTGTGGAATTTTTCTAATTTAATTAACTCATTAGCGTTAGCAGATGACACAGTGTGAGAATTCTTTTCCCTAGTCACTTATCTAAATATTCTTCCAGTCCTCTGGGGTTATGTGCACACTTTATTTATTTTTAAAAGTTATTTATTTATCTCTTTCATTTTTATACTGAGTTTCCCCTTAGGAGTTCATTCATGGCAACATACAAGCATTTCATGTAACGAAATAGAAATGTTTCTTAACGCGATAAATGGAGAGGAGGTAGAGGAGGGAACTAAACAGGGGGAGCAGCTTTACTAAGAAGAACTGGGAAGAAAGGAACAGATGGTTGGAGATGAGCAGCTAGAGCCGAAATGCTTATCCTGGTCCAAAGCCCTGCCATTCTGTCTCTTAGCTTTTGGTTGATCCACTGTAAAAAATGTAGCAATAATTTCTGTCTGAAAATCAGCTGGAAATACTTGAATTGCAGAAATTATCCCTGCCAGAAGTGAGTCTTCTTTGTGCCAGAAATATTCTTTCATTCACATTTTTTTACCCCTTTACCATATAAATCTTCCATCCCTCCTTAAAAGCTGAGGATATGTGCTTTACATCCTTCTTTCTTCTTCTTCTCTCTCTTAGGTTCCAACATGAGGTCTGGGACCAAAATAGATATTGGATAAATATTATTGAATTTTGAATGAAAAAGGTTCTATTGAGTTATAACTAACAATTGTTGAGTATCTACTCAGTATTTTATTTTTTATTATTTTATTTTATTTTTAAAAGATTTTATTTAATTATTTGAGAGAGAGAGAGAGAGAGATAGCATGAACAGGGTGGAGAGGAAGAAGCAGGCTTCCTGTAAGCGAGGAACCCCATAGAGGGCACGATCCCAGGACCCTGAGATCATGACCAGAGCTGAAAGCAGAAGCTTAACTGACTGAGCCACCCAGGTACCCCTCTACTCAGTATTTTGAAACAAGCATCTTAAACCTCAGAGCCGTTCCCTTAAGGTGATTGCTGTCCTCGGTATTTTAATTTTATCCATGGGAAAACTGAGACCAAGTGACATTCACAAATTGCTCAAGTTCACAGAAATCGCTTACGGCCCCAGAAATTTCCAGTTGGAGAACTTGAACTCAGGACTATCCAGGATGCTGCTGCCCAGAAGGATGTGGACATGGCCCAGTTAGGATGGATGGAACCTCCAGCCACCACGATGGAGCGTCTTTGTGTCCCAGCTGGGAGAGAATCAGCCCCTGAGTTTCTGTAGCAAATACATAGTTTCAGGTCATAATAGAAGGGGGTTCACACTGAATGGTATATTTTGAAAGGCTGAACTTTATGGTATGTGAATTATCTCTTAAAAAATATTTAAAGAGGAAGGGTTGGACATGGATTAAATTTTGGCTGCTTTCGAGGTCTGAAGAGCTTACCCTGCCCTCCGCTCCGAAGGGACTTAATTCAGATTAGCATCAGTGCTTTACCTGTTGGAGTTTGCTGAGCTGCATGCTGAACCACAGTGAAGATTCCCAGACTCTGCTTGTCTTGGAGTCTCCTCGTTCCTGTGCTGGTGGCAGCCGTTTATGTCAAGAGACCCCGAGGCAGTAATTCCTAGGGTTCCTTTCTGGCATTTCAACTCTCAGCTCTACGTTACTGAGTAACTTCTAGGGAGAAGTTTAGTAAACATGAGCTCATGAAATCATTCTTTAAAGCCAATTTTCACCGTCATGCAAGATTTTCCTCCACTTCAAAGTAAAAAGCAGCTGTTACACCCTGCAGAGAGTGTTTCCAGCTACTAATTTATCTGGCAAGGATGGGCCGCATTTGGGAAATCTGTTCGCATGCAATCTTTTAAATCAGTTTCAGGGTGCTGTTAGGGTTTCAATAGACATTTTGTGTTTTTAAGTCTCATTGTTTGGTATTTTTTTTATTCTCCTGTCCAGGGTGGAGAGAGTGGTTTTCTGTTCAGAGTGTGTGTGCACACGCATGAGTGCTCACATACATGTTCATATACACTCACAAGTGTGCAACCCACACACATTTAAATACACATGTGAGAACTTCATGAATAGATGTATGGATAGCAGAAAACTATTGAGCCAGCAGCTCTTCTAAAAAGAAGCCGCTATGTGTATATATTTAAAGTATAAGAAAAGCCAACATCTTTCCTTTTTGTGGACTTCAGTACATCTGGATGAAAAGACTTCAGTATAAACCTGACAGGAGTTTCAAACATTCTATTTGGTAGCGATAAGCAAATCTTAAGAAATTCGCAGTTTCCTCTCTTCTCTCCCTGCTCTTTGCATGTAGAAATGAGAACAAGATACTCTTTGAGAACTGTGGGGAGAAGAGGAGTGGGTCTCGGAACATTTGGGTCCAGATTTTCTTCCACTCTTGTCCTTGGTGGGGAAGGTTCTCTCCCTCATTCTCTGAATGAGTCTCTATGATTCTGTTTGTGCATTAGTTTGGAAGCTAGATATGTTGTTTCTATCTCTAGTCAACATTAGTTTTTGCATGAAGCAAAAGGCCAGTTTAAGCAGGATGACTAGTGAGCTGGACAGAATGAGCACACAGAGGGAGATGCTGATCCAAATTGTTTGTATCTGATATTCTTTGCAGTTAGCGTTTTCAGATTAGTTGCGGTGGCTAAAGAAAGATAATCGTGTCTGCCAGCCCCTGCGTGTCCCTCAGCCCTTGAGGAAGGGAAAGAGACCAAGAAAGGGGACATATCTTCACCGTTTCAAACTGGTGCTGCATGTTGGAGCCTTTCGGGGAGCTTAAAGTGATGATGACTGCATCCACCCCAGTTGTCCTGATTGATCTGAGCTCCGTGACTCCCCAGGGACTCCAGGAGATGTCAGTTTGAGAACCACTGCTTCAACCAGTGGTTACTGACCCAGGCTGCTGTCGCCCTGCTCTGGTGCCCGGGGGCCCTGTCCCTAGAGATTCCAGGGGTCTGGGAGGACATGTGGGCATTGGTCTGTCTTACAAGGTCTCCAGGTGATTCTGAGGAACAACCAGGGTGGAGATCTATGAACTACCTTGTTGGAGACAAGAGCCTTGCTGCCCTCTTCTTTTGTCTTTGGCACGTTCCATTTTGAAACCATATTTTGTAGGATTTATACCACGTAGGATGCTGGTTGTCAATGAGTTTGACCCAGTTTCTGTTCTCTGGTTGTGTTTGAGGCTGCAAACAATCCTAGTTTGCATAGCTCATTGCTTCACAAAGCTAACTGAAAAAATATCTTGACTCATGCATTGTCTCATTGCAACCTCACAGGAGCCTGGTGAACAGATTGGCAAATGTAAACTCACAGAAGTTAGGGAACATCCTCAAGTTTACATGGCAAAGAGGGCCGAGAGAGCTCAATCTTCTAATGCCTTTGGTTCTACCTTTTTTCTCCATTTCTTCAGGCACTACCATTAACATTTCAAAGCAGAGGTGAGGAGTGGGGGAATCAGAGATGCAGGACTTGCTGTGGAGAGAAGTTCTCAGGGTATGTGTGAGTGTATGCGAGAGTATGAGTAAGTGTGTCTGCATGTGTGTGACTACATGCTTGTGAGGAAATACGCCTTTGAGGTTTATTTAATGGTGTTGTTTGGTTATAGTCCCTTGAAAATTATGCAGTCTGTTAATAAAGTCTGGCAGGAAAAAGAAATCACTGATGTCTTTAGGAATATTAAAGGGTCTGCTTAGCCTTAGAAGGCCATTACTATCTGTGAGGAAAATTAAAGAGAGTTTATGAAGGCCAACACAGATCCTACAGATACCAAGAAATGGTATTTTCATCAGTTAGAGAGAGATGTACGTGAGAGGAGAGGGGAGATGAGTATCAAGGTCCATCAGTCAAAAAAAAGATGCTTAATATCCTGTCTTCCTTCAACTCTTTGACCATTTTCCTCCCCTTGCAAGAGTGGGAGAGGCTTCCTACCCATCATGTGGAGGCAGATGTGTGTTCTTTACGACAGAGAGTTGTTAAAAGCCATAGAGAAGGCATTAACAGGACTTAGTTATGGTCCTTTGTAAGTTCAGGCATGTCCTAAGTGCAATTTTTAAGTTGGTAATAGTTTAAAATCAAGACAAAATGTTTTCTTTGAGGCTTGAGCATGTCTGTGTGTTTGACTAATAAAGTAATTTCAGGTTTATAAACGTGCAGAGCAGTTCTTTGCTTTAGCCATGTTATATTGCCACCTGGCTTTTTATATGTTCACAGAGACAGCTGTAAACATTCATTTATTCATTTATTCAAGTGAACAACAAATGCTCATTGAGTGTCTGTCCTGTTGCTATGCATCGGGCATTATACCACCTAGGAGAAATTAAGATATTGTCGCTGTTCTCCAGGAACTTCATGTCTGGCAGGATTTCTAATTCAACATTATTGCTCAGAAGGCTCACAAAAAGGAGACCAGGAGTTGCCCAAGGAAGGATGGCAGCCTGTCCAAGGATATCTCTATGGGGTGTGAATCTATTATTGTCAAGCCTGGGAAAGAGAAACCACTCTAGATATTTCAAGCTGAGAGGGAATTAATGCAAGGAATTTTTTAATGAAATTGTTGGAAAAGCAGGAGGAGCAAAAGGCCTAAGTGGGTGGTACTCAAAGTCTTGGAAGCTGCTACTGCCTGTTTTTATACTGTGTTTGTTGGCAGAATCACAGAAGTTACTAGATCATACAGTCACCTGCTGTTGATGCTGCTTCTCTGCAGCTAGAGGCAGAAGGGCGTTTCCCTTCCTGTTGCCTTCTCATCTCTCACTGCCTCCTATTGACAGAACCCAAGTTGGCCAATTGACTAAGAAATCTTGATAATGTTTGCACATCTAGACCTGCAATAAAGAGAAGAGTATAACAAGGGAAGGCAGGGATGGGTGGGAGGTAGTGATGGCATGAAATCCAACAGTGAATTAACCAGCAGAGAGGGATAGGGTCTGGAAGTAGCCACTGACATCTAGAGTTTTCTGTCAGGTTTTAGACTCAGAAACTTATAGTTAGTTAACTTATAGTTAGTTAGAAAACTTATTAGTTAAACTTATTATTAGTACCTGGAGCTGTGATCAGACTTTGAATTCTGACTGAAAGTAATTTATATGGATGGAAATGTATCCCCTGAAAATTCATGTTGGGACCAGAGCCCCCAAAAGGACTATATTTGGAGTTTTAGGAGGAGGTGATTAAGGTTAAATGAAGTCTTAAGAGTGGGGGCCTCATTCAGTAGGACTGATGCCCTTATAAGAAAAAGAAAAGAAGGGATGCCTGGGTGGCTCAGTTGGTTGAGCAGCTGCCTTCGGCTCGGGTCATGATCCCAGCGTCCTGGGATCGAGTCCCACATCGGGCTCCTTGCTTGGCAGGGAGCCTGCTTCTCCCTCTGCCTTTGCCTGCCTCTCTCTGCCTGTGCTCGCTCTCTCTCTCTCTCTAACAAATACATAAAATCTTAAAAAAAAAAAAAAAAAGAAAAAAGAAAAGAAAGAGACACCTGAAGTATGTGTGCAAAGGAAAGGGTCATGTAAGGACACAGAAGGTGGCCAAATGCAAGCTAAGGAGAGACGTCTCACCAGAAACCAACACTGCCAACACCTTGATCTTGAATTTCCTATTTCCAGAACTGTGAGAAAATCCATGCATATTGTTGAAGCCCCGAGTCTGTGATATTGTTATGGCAGCACAAGCTGAGTAAGATACTAAGCAAATACATAAATGATGAATGTAAAGAATCAGATGCTGAATTGCAAATTTGTACTAAAAATATAGCTTTCCAGAAGATTGCCTCCTTATATTTGCTGGTCAGTACATTCTTCCTCTATAAGTAAAATGACTTGGGAATCAAATAAAATTGGAAGATAGATTTATGGTAGTGGTTTCTAATCAGGGGCTTTTGTTGGATGATACAAGTGGCTAGTGAAATACCGAAGTGTCTGGGATCTGGCATGTTCATGTCCCTTCTAGGCTTGTAGTCCTTTCTGGGTATGTGTAAATGTGGGCACTCTATTCACTTGACAATGCTGGAAGTGGAACCTGTCAGCCTTCCTGACTTTTCCTTTGTGGACTTTCCCCCTTTTCATATCGATACATCCTGGTTGCCATTTTGTTTCTTACATGGTCTTATGTGGTCTTGCATTGATCCTTTTGGATATCTTTACTTTGATCCTTTCCATGATTGCTTTATGGTATAATTCATGAATTTTCCAGTTCTTGGGATGGGGTAGTACATACATTTAGGGTGGTAACTGGCCAGGACACATGGCTACAACTGTGCTACTTGTTGCCATTGACCATGTCCTTCTGATTGGCCAATCCCTGTGCCTTATCAGTTGCTGATGTTTTGAAGGTCAATCTCTGCCTATATAATTGGCACTATAAAGTACAAAAAGTATGAAAAGAAACTGACTGGATTAAACTGTTCAGTCAGCCTTCCACATAGCAAACTAGGCTGTTTGAGAACTTTCGAAAAGATCCCTGTTTCCCAAAATGACAGTCCCATCAGCCTGTTAAGGAGCACAAAATTGCATCACTAGCATTGCTTGTGAAAGAGTTTAATCATACTTACCAGGAAGGATGATCAATATATCTGATATTTAAAACTTACCTACTATGTGCCAGGTAGTGGGAAAGTTATTTAAATGGATCATCTCAGGGATGCCTGGGTGGCTCAGTTGGTTAAGCCGCTGCCTTTAGCTCAGGTCATGATACCAGGGTCCTGGGATGGAGTCCCACATCGGGCTCCTTGCTCGGCAGGGAGCCTGCTTCTTTCGCTGCCTCTGCCTGACTCTCAGCCTGCTTGTGTGTACTCTCTCTCTCTGGCAAATAAATAAAATCTTAAAAAAAAATGGATCATCTCATTAATCATCACAACAACCCCACTATGAAGCAGGACCTATTATTAATGCCATTTTGTAGATGAATCAGTTGAAGCCTATAGAGATAAATTGTTTAATGTTTTCAGCTAGTGAAGAGTAATCAAACCTTAAGATTAAGTGTTATGCTCAGAACAAACAAGTTACCTTGTCCTATAAGACCCTTGTGTGATGTAATTGCTGCTTATGGCTTAGAACTTTTCTCACACATTGTCTTTCCAGCTTCTTTGTTCCTAAAAAACTGGTTCCCTATTCTGGGGGGCACACAAACCTCTTTCTGGCTTTTTCCCAGCAGAGAGACTGGTCCCTCTATCTGGAATGCTTTTTACCCATATTTTTATATGACTGGCTTCTATTTTTACCATTCTGTCTAAAGGGTGCTCCCTATCTACATGCTTGACACTCCTTAATACCGCCTCCTGAAGATTATTTCCTTTATAACCAGATACCTCTCATGGTTTGGAATGTTTGTTTGCTTAGTTATTCCCTACATCTTCCATGAAGTTCCATGAAGACAGGAACCTAGTCTCCCTTATACATGGCTATGTTACTAACACCTAAGTACTGGGTTCTTCATATATTAGGTACTTAATAAATACATGCTATATGCCAAAGGATTATCTATTGAGACCTGTCAAATGCCAGGGATCTTTGGGGTATGTCTTAGGAAGGTGAGGAATATATTAACAAGAAAAGAAAATGAGTTAAGGGGGTATGCTTTTGATGGAGGGAGAAATCTCAGAGCCTGAGTAGTCCCTCTAGCTAGGGCCATCATTACAGAGAATATTCTGAGCTACAAGTGAGGGCACACAGTATGCATACAATGCATATATCTCCTGTTGAGATGAGGAGGGGGCAGCAAAGTGGATGGGAACAGCTGAAAATAGGAAAGGCAATCCCTTAAAACAAATTTCATGGGACTAATAGTTTGGCTGATACTAATAGCATGCAAATAGCTTTGTTCTGGAAAATGCTGCCAAAAGTTTGTTTTTAACTACTAGGTTGCACCAACCAGCAAATAAGAACTTCCTGTATTTAAGCTGTGCTAGTTGATGGTGGTGGTTAATAAGTAAGTCCCTAATGACTCCCATGAAACATGGGAGAGAAAGAAGTCTTTGGCCAGTGGTGTGACCAGGAAGCTCCTGTGAAGGAGGTGGGACCTCCGCCAGGCCCTGGAGAAGAGAGAATTAGATCTGGTGGAGATGAGGGGTGTGATCCAAAGTGTGGTCTCAGGAACATGCCTCGCATATTCAGGGACTGGAAAAGGCTACTTGGCAGGAAATAGACCTTCAATATAATGTTGAAAAATTTGGTTTTATATCCTGAATACAGGATGGACTCCCAGGAGATTCTGGGTGGATGAGTAGTGAATTGAAATTGGTGTTCCTAAAAGTGAGAAGTGGCAGATGGAGGAGAGAGCCTAGGGCTGGGAAGGGAGTTCATCGGTTTCCTACCACTGACCATCATTTGGACCTGTCCAGGGCATCACCGTCCCCACCCTCCTGGTGGGGGGAGCAAGGAGCAGGAGGCCATATGCTGGCGGCTATGAGGTCAGATTCTGCTATATTCTCATTAGATTTGGAGCCATTGAGGGGGCTGTGGATCATATTTCTTTTCAATTTTATCAAAAGCTGATTGGTAGAGTGTGTTATTAAGTTCAGCTTTACTTTGATAGCAGGACAATGACTATGTGTTTTGTGTGGATTATGAGCCACTTCTGTAGCTCCAGGTGCCTCCTGAATCATCAAAGATGTATTAAATTAGGTTAACTTAGTATTTAAGGTTAACTGGCTTTTAAAGATTTTTTTTTAAGATTTTATTTATTATTTGACAGACAGAGATCACAAGTAGGCAGAGAGGCAGGCAGAGAGAGAGGAAGAAGCAGGCTCCCTGTTGAGCAGAGAGCCCGATGCAGGGCTCGATCCCTGGACCCTGGGACCATGATCTGAGCCGAAGGCAGAGGCTCCAACCCACTGAGCCACCCAGGCACTCCTAAGGTTAACTGGTTTCTTAATGTAATATGTGCATAATTATAACTGACATGTAAATTGTAGTTTATTGCCTTTAAATCATTGTACATCTACATGTTTTTTTGCATGTTTTTTTGTAGTTTATTGCCTTTAAATCATTGTACATCTACATGTTTTTTTGCAGGTTAGAAAGGTGAGTTTCAGAGAAGCTGAATGACTTGCCCAAGGTTACTTGGAGAATGGGTGGGAAAGTATGGACTAAAACCTATTTCTTTTACTTCAGGCCATTTATATCTTCATGAAGACTAGAAGCTAGTGCTTGACACACACAATATATTCCTACTAACCAAGACACTTAGTCATTCTAGAGCTAACCACCACAGTGGCGTACAAGGATTAACTACATCTGATCCAATAAAATGCAATGGGTGTTCAAATACTCATGGACAATGATGTGGCCTCCACCATTTGTGGAATCCACCTGTCCTAGAGGGAATGTATCTTATAACGTCCCCCACACCTGTTTAAATTACATATTTTCCAATGAAATATTGGCAGTGATGTTCAGATTTTGGTTTCCTGTCCTCACGCCTTGGGCTCAGCCGCTCTTGGTTATGGAGCCTGGTTTTGTCAGTTTGATCTCATGGAATTTGTAGACAGCATCTCTGTGCACAGTAACAGAATGATTCCGGCTGATAGAGGGAGGACGAGTGTGGAGCAAGCATGGCATGCAACAGACTGTTTGCTTTTTTCCACAGTCTGCTGATTCAACCTGCAAACCCATTCCCCAACTCCGTTAGCAAGACCTATAAAAACACAGGGGCCTCTGTAAAGACGGCTCTGACATTTGCAACCTGGAGAGGTCTTTTGAGTTGAGAGAGCCCTGTTTTGCACTTATGGTTCGGGTCTGGATATTTTGGCCGCAACACTTGCTTCTAGTTAGAAAGCTAAAAACAAAGGTCTAAACACTTTTCACTCAGATGGTAAAACACATGCTCACTTTTTGCAGTGACCCTGGCAACAGAAGGGGAATTCTTATAAATCACAAAGGAAAATAAATAACTTCACCCATGGAGGGAAAGAGACAGTTTGAGAAAAGGGACTTTGGAAAAAGGTTGTCTCTAGACAGCAGCCTTGTGGTAAGTACTAAATATTCATTTACCACTCTATATGTTTTAGCTTAAAATGCATTATTCTTTGACTGTTATTTCCTGAACTCTGTGCCTTTGAAATGTCTATTCCAGTTACCCCATTAGCCATATCCCCTGGGATTTGCTTTCATTTATTTTTTACAAAGTCAAAAGCCAGCAAATTATTGGAGTGTTTGTATAGTGTACTTAACAGGCAAATATCATAATCTGTCAACATTATATGTAATTACATTAATTCCAGCTGAAGTAGACTTTAACCTATACAAAAACACTACTGTAAAGCTGACACCCAATGCCAAGCCTATATATAGTTGTTCCATCCCCCGTTTATCTTTGTCTGGGGGATAAGTTGAATAAGGATTTAGTAGAGCTTCTAATATGGAAGAGTGAAGCATCCCCGAGACCTTAGGTACGTACCATGGTTCAGTTGTTGATAAGCTTTCTTTCTAAGAGTGTGAATGCTGATGAGCATCATTCTCAACAACCTGGTTGTGTTTGTTTCCATGCATGAGAATTGGTTAGTCCAAGAAAGAGGCTAAGTAAGTCACTGATTCCTGAAGGTTGGCTGCTCTCTGAGCTCCGATATGTACATCCCCTCTTCTCTTCCCTAATGCATGTGAACAGAGGAAGAAATCAAGGGAGTCACCTCTTTCTCTTTTGCTCATTGACTGAAATGGAGATTTAGCTCAGCTCCTTCTTTTGCTTGTTGCGGAAGGATGTGCTGTATTTATTCGTGTGCTCCCAGCATCTGGCTGGGAGTCTGGGTTGGAATAGGTATCCAATCAAATATTTGTTGAATGGATTTGGCAGTTGCACTTTTTCCACTCTGCTGCTATAGGTCTGGCTCTGCCAGTGTAGAGACACGTTTGTTACCCCATAACTGCTGAGGCTTAGGGTCACAAACTGTTCCTGGATGTGAGTTTCCAGGAATGGAGAAAACGATTACATTGAACTTGTGTCTAGTGTGTCTCTTGTTTTTAGATTCAATTTCTGTGTCAGTGTGGGCTGTGCACTGACCAGCCTACCTTCAGAGGCTAGAACTTTTATGGCATTTTAGATTCCCCTCCCAAAGAATCTGCCTGCCCTCTTCTCATCTCTTAGGTCTTTCTATCTCTGGTCGAACATGAAATAGCCTGTGTGTGTGTGTGTGTGTGTGTGTGTGTGTGTGTGTTTATACATCTATTCCCTGAAGAGAGTTTCTGGGGAAACAGGATAAAAAGATAATTTCTCAGCCTCTCATTTGCCAAACAAAACAAAACAAAACAACAACAACAAAAAACCCACTTTTTACCTAACTTGTTAATAGGATCCGTCATATACCTAAACAGAGGACAGAAATGCTCATATGTTACAATATGAGCAGCACAGGAAAGGTTCTCTTTTAAAAAGTTTTTTTTTGTTTGTTTGTTTGTTTGTTTTTATTATGAGAGAGAGAGAGCTCACATGGGTTGGCGGGGGGGAGGAGCAGAGGAAGAGGGATAAGTAGACTCTGAGCTAAGCACAGAGCCTGATGTGGGGCTCGATTCCACTACCCTGAGATCACAACCCAAGCCGAAATTAAGAGTCAGATCCCTAACACACTGAGCCACCAAGACGCCCTACAGGAAATGTTCCCTTCACCCCCAAATATCCTCCCTGATTCGTCCCTAAAGTTCGGGATTCTGCCTTCCACGCCAGAGAATAGGCAAAGATGCTATCAATACAAGCATGCTAAGCTATTGTCTTTCAGTAATTCATGGGAGCACTCATTAATAAAAGGTCTTGGATCTTTCCCAAATGTCAAGCGCCGAGCAAAATTTTGTTGAGGGAATTGGTAAGCAATAAGATGCCAGGCACGGAGAGCTGGGATGCAGAGCTGGGTTGGGGTGAGGAGGGGAGAGGCGGTGAATTGCCACGAGAGCATCGACATCTGAAAATCAGAGAGGAAAGAGCCTTAATGAAACCATTGTCCTTATTTAAATTTTGCTCAGGGACAGGCCCAACTGTGAGCATAAATCAAAGCCTGTCATAGCAGCAGTATAAGCCGAAAACCCAAAACCGAGCTTGGGTTCCCTTTGGCACATGGCTCTACCCTGAGTCTTATGGGGCCTGCAGATCCATTTTCTGACTTAATAGCATGAGAGAACAGGGAAATTAAGAACCCGTTGCTTGGCACAACATGAGAAACTTAATCCTACTCAATCTCCCCAAATGATGGTTAAGGAGAGTTTTTACACTAGTGAAATATCTTCCATGTTTCCTGGAGGTAGATTAAGTGTTATGGCTGCATGGGTATAATTGGGAAGATCCTGAAAGACTGTTGTCTCCATGAGTAGGTGGCCTGAGAGATGGGAGGTCTTAAGTACCACTCCATGTTATATACTTAGGCCACGTCACTATAAATTAGCCTTCTCTTTTAGTGTTATGTTCTTTCCTCATATAAGATGCTGAGGCATTGACAGCAAAGGTACTCGTTTTGAGCCAGTGTTTTGAGAGTGAGACCCACTGAGAGTCCCTTGAGTGAATTCTCTTGTGGCCATCAGGAAGAGAGGTGGACAGGGGATGAGGTCAAAGCTGACTGCCCTGTTAAAGGACTTGGAACAAAGACATCAGCCTCCTCTTTGGCTCCCTGCTGAATTCACACAAATAACTGGGAGAGAAACACAAGGTGATAATTCTGGAAAAGGTTTCCTGGAAAACACAAGGGGAAAGAAACACCTGGCATCATATGCCGCACTTCTTTCTCAAGGCATGTTTACTTTATTCCACTTTCTGTTGTTTGTTTTAAATCCTAAAATGCTAGACTAGGACTGGGTTATTCAGTCTCCTCACTTGGCAGAAGAAGTCATTACTCAGTGAGGCTCAGTGTTTTTCTCGAGGTTCCACAAGTAGCATAAGATGCAGGTCTCCTACCCTTCACTTCAGTTCCTTACATTTTACTACATAAAATCCCAGTAAGAGAAGATGTCCCTTTGGAAAACTGAATAGAGGACAGAGAAATATATGAAATCTTACGTCTTGAAATTCTACCACAGTCATCATTATGACCCACATTTTTGAGAATTAGAAGGTCCAGAGGTAATTTCCACTTTCACATTCTGCAGGGGAAAAAAAAAAAAATCCTCATGATGTACAGTAAGAATAAGGTACTATTAACTTCATTACACTTTTTATTTTATATAATCAAATCATGAAGTGTTGAGTAGAAATTATAGCTCCCTTGCAACAGCTTTTAAATTTGTAGGCTGGTGGAACCACAGAATAAAGAAACTCACAGTCAGGATGCTGAAAAAAGCTCCCCATTGGGGGATAGTTTCTTGTGGTTTTTAGTCACAATTTTGCCTTCAAGACAGGACATGGGGGGATTGAGTGTGTGTGTTTGTGTGTGTGTATGTGTGTGTGTGTGCACCCTAGTAACATTGAAGTGTCCTTTGATGTTTTTGTTTTTTTTTTTTACTTGATAAATCACCCTTTTTAAGAAGAAAGTGACAGGTAAGTGAAACTGAAATGAAAAATATGTTTCAATGTGGGGGGTAAGTACTCTGAGAGAAAGACAAGTGACTACAAGTTTGCCTTCACCAGTAGGAGTGTGCCGAGGAGCCGCACGTTCACAGCAAGTACAGTCTTCTCTCTGATAACAATAAAAATCACCCCAGAAATCGAGGCCTCTTCTTGACCCAAAGCTGTTCTGTCCACCCCAGGATGCTTTTTGATCAGAAAAAGTCAGCATTTCACACTGTGCTTTTTTATTTGCAAGAATCATTCCCAGGATGACTGTAGAGCTATATGATACTTCTGGCTATGATATCATTTAGCTGATGAGAGGGCTGGGGAGGGAATTCTCTCTCTCTCTCTCTCTCTCTCTCTCTCTCTCTCTCTCTCTTTCTCTCTCACCATCTCACATTCTGATAGGAGAAATTCCCTTTTATTGTCAGGAAAAATTACTTTTTGCTTTTAGACAGGGATGGGAGGGAGTTTCTTTCATGAATGACAGATTCTTTCGTGGTACCCCATTCCTTTATTTTCCCTTCCAGAAGGAAGACAAAACGTTGGCCACACTAGATCCTCAGCTCTGACAGCCGGGCAGTTTTGATAAACTTGTGAGAGCAGGAAAAGCCCCACACCAAGCCCCTCAATTCACCCTTCAGCCTCTCGATAGTTTGTATCCAAACTATTAGAGTGATTAGGCCTTCCATAGGCACACATTTAAGCCAAACAGTAAGCGACCCTAGAAAACCTGCTTTACATTTAAGACGTTGTAGTCACTATGGGATGTTCTGGATAGTCTCCACTTTTCCCTCCAGAGCCACCCCATCCTTCTCCACCTGCCTATGTACCCCTGGAGGATATACTACACAGACCTTGTCAGTAGGACCCTATGTCTTCTGGCATCTAGTTGGGTTTGGCTAATGGAGGGACCTAACAGGAGATCAGAGGTCAAGAAAAGAGAAAGGTCAAGGTGATGGCTTTCCTATTCTCTCCTGGCCTGGTCCTGGGCCACAGGGCCTGTACTGCTCTGCCTTAGGTCACAGTTTCTGTTGGGCAACCCTGTCTCACAAAACCACAGTTCTCTCTGTGTTCTGGCACCTTCCCTTTCCTCGTGTTCCTTCAGGCTTCTTGGTAGTAATGACTGTTGGATGTTGCCAGCCCGTCTCATGTTGGTCTGCTTTAGTCTTCCCACACTTTATCATATGGTTCCTTTCCCCAAATCTTCAGTTTAGATGATTTGCCTGTGCCATCAGTTTCCTGCAGAGCCCTCTGACTGATACAAGACCATAGTTTATTTGTGGAAGCTGACCTAATCAGCAGGAAAGTTGATATAATACAGAGGAGGTAAATGGTCTGGCATTGACTGAAAGGCACCAAGTCATGGGGGCAGGGTGTCAGGAGTGCCATGGAGGAGGAGCTGGAGTTAGAACGCTGTGGAGCAATTCGAGAGCTCACTTCGGTAGCATGTGTACTGCAGCTGAAGCAATGGGGGGATTTGGTGGGTGAGCAGAGAAGAAAGGGACAACCTTCTTCTTACTGTCCTACACCATCTGCTAACAGCTCATTTTGTTGCTGAATTATTTTTTTTTCCCCAGAGAAACTTCTTCCCTATATCAAATTGTGATGGTTAATTTTATGTGTCAACTTAACAGGGCACAAGGATGCCCAGACACCAAAATCCTCCTTCTGGGTGTGTCTGTGAGAGTATTTCCAGAAGAGAGTAGCACCTCTTAACGGGATCAGTAGATCCCGTTAAGAAGTTTGCCCTCCGCACTGTGGGTGGGCGTCATCTGATTGACTGAAGACCTGAATAGGTCAGAAAGGCAGAGAAAGGGCAAACCTGCTCTCTGCCTGAGCTGAGACATCTTCTGTCCTTGGATACTGGCACTCCTTGTTTTCAGGACTTTGGACTGGGACTGGGACCTACAGTATTGGCTCCCCTGGTTCTCGGGACTTTGGGTTTGGACTAAAGCTGTATCACTGGGCTTCCTGGGCTACCAGCTTGCAGACAGCATATCATGGGGCTTCTCAGTCTCTCTAATCATGACCCCATCCCTTATAATAAGTCTCTCTGTATTTATACTTAATTATAATTGTATTTACAAAGGGACAGAACCCTGACAGATTCACAAATGTAAATCTCTACTGCTTTGTCTTCAGTGATTTCACCCCTGCTTAGAGACCAGAGGAATCCTAAAGCAGGGTTTCAGCAAACTCTGTGAAAAGTCAAATAGTGAAAGTTTTGGGCTTCCCAGCTCGGCTGGCCCATCACAGGTACTCAGCTCTGCTGTGGGAATCCAAGAGCAGCCACAGATAGTATATGATATGAATAAACGGGCATGGCTTGTTCCAATAAACCTGATTTACAGAGGCGGTGGGCTAGATTCTAAAGGATAGGGGCACGTGGTAGAGAAATGGGAAACTTGAAGGTCTATTCAGTTTTCCTGGCTGCTGACTTTTTGAATGGCGACTTGTGTTTACCCTCAGGATGCGCAGTGTGCGAGGGCAGGCAAAGGAACAAGTTGAGGATGTCAAGCGAAGATGTATGCACCCAAGGGCATGAATTTGAGCGAAGAATTAAAGCAAATGAATTAAAGCAAGTATGTTAGAAAGCTCAGAACTCACTGGGAACTTTTCTAAATGGAAAAATAGGGACATTGTTGCTATGGCTCAGTGTAGCCCATGGATTATGAATACTGCTCCCCCCCAAAGCTGCATTTTTGTAATGCTTCATGCTCACATCTAGCTTTCTTGACTCTCTCGGTGCGGTGATTGGGCTACTCTCACCGGAGCAATGCTGAACAGAGCACAGGCCACTAGGCTGCTAGAGGTTTCCAGTGACTCAAATCCCAGCTACCCTTGATCCCTTCTACTATGGAAGCAGGCATGAAATATGGTTGACTCAGTGCCTCTGACCAGGAGACCTTTGTGCTCTGATACCAAGATTGTTTGAGATTTTTCAAGTGATCATCGAGTAGAGAAAGGTCAGTGATAAGAGGGAGGCTTTTCTTCCTCAGCTGCTTCATCCCCTCAATGGGGCTATTATCTTAGCTGCCTCCTGGGTGTCCTGAGAAGAACAGAGACCAAGCTCTGGAGCCAGGTGTGGGACGGTGTGGTGTCTGAGGCTCTGCCCACAGCCCATTTTTGGAAAAAGGCAGCAGGTGGGGAACACACCAGCTCCCGCCTGGGGGGCTATCTTTCAAGTGTCGTGCTGAATCTCACTGCTCCTCTTTGGTAGCAGATGACAGTGAAGTGAGAAAAGTGCCAGATGCTTAAATGAAAATGTACCCAGTGAATCTGTGCAACAGTGTAGCTGAGCCCATCATGACAGGTCAAGAACATGCTGGAGGAATATCCGGCCCAGCTCCTGGCAGCAGCACAGACCCCTGGGGGCTCTGGATAGATTTGGTGTGGATGGGCTGGGAGAACACAGGGAGGCTGGACCAGGTAGGTATTGCCCCAAATCCCTGGTTACTAAGGGTCTTTAAGGGGCCCCAGATGAGCAGGAACAGATCAGAACCCACCAGTACCAGGAGGAAGGCTAGAGATATGAGCAGGATTGCTGCTGAAATGGTCTGAATGGAAGGAAGGATGAAAGAACAGAAATAGAATAAAAAGCAGTGGACATAGACTATGTGGGCAGTGGGGGCGGGTAAAGTCCAGTGGGGTGCCTGGCTGGCTCAGTCAGTAGACATGTGACTCTTAGGGTTGTGAGTTTGAGCCCCATGTTGGGGTTAGAGATTACTTAAAAATAAATAAATGAATAAAAATAAAAATTTTTATCTATATTTATATCTATCTATCTATCTATCTATCTATCTATCTATCTATTTTGGTGCTTGCTTTGGCAGCACATACTAAAAGTTGGAATGATACCAAGAGAGAAGATCAGCATGGTCCCCGCACAAGGATGATGGTAAAGTCTAACATGTAAGCCACTTGAGCCAAGCATTAGGTATGGCCCGGGTGGCTCCCTTCCCTTCGTGAGAATAGCTGAAAGTTACTGAGGCTTGCTACGTGCCAGGCACTCTGGTCAGCACTTGACATAGAAGTTGCCATTCAGTACTCAGGATGACCCTTTCAGATGGGAACTTTAATTATTCCTTTATTAACAAATAAAAAAAAGCTTACCAAGTTAAAGAACTTCCTCAGGACTATGAAGCTGGTATGCAGTAGACTTAGGACTTTAGCTCCCTTCTGGGTGCTCCCAGATCATGCTGTCACTCCACAGCTGGCGGCTCAGAAGCAGAAAACCTTGTTTTCCAGTGACAGGGAGCTCCTTGCCTGGTGCTTTCCAATGGAGATGGAGGCCAGGCCTGATTTCTGGAAAACAATTGTTAAAGGGTTGGGGGTTGGGAGAGAGATGGGTACAAGGAGTCAAGAATGCATGTGTTGGAACTTGGTCTAGGTCTGATTTCTAATCAATTAATCAGGTATTGGAACCAACTTCTGTAGAGATTAAAGTTAGCGTATCTATAGAATACATAGTATATACCCTGTATCTATAATTTTGCATATTTACCCACATGGGGATCACTGTGGTGTATACGTGTATACAATGGGAATATGGACTGGAACGGGAATAGAGTACAGAGGAGTGGTGAATGACAGGACACATCCAAAGTCTAGCTTTCGCCCAGCATAAAACAGGATTTGTAACTGGAGTGATGAGCCTATCAAATGGTTGCACATTGTTTTGGCTGAGCCACTGACTGATAGGGCTGGGTAGAGACCCACTTTGTCTCTCATGAGGACACCCCCCCCCCCCCCACCAGCTGCCATTTGTTTGCTCACCACTTGAAATTGATGCCCCTCCTCTGGTGTTGCGCAAAGGAATGTCTGCCTTCATTATGGTGATGGCTCAGCCTGGATGACTCCTCTTCCCTTCACCTCCCTTCTGTCATCATTGAAAATAAGGCAGTCTGTCACCATAACCATATATTCCAGAATTCTTACTAAAATGCCCTTTCCTGAGCTGCCGTATTATTTACCTCTGGTCTTCATCCCTGCATTCAATGCTTTGTCTCATGCCTGTCCACCTTAAATCAGGATCTCTCAATCTACCTAACATTTTGGACCCTGTATTTCGTTTTTTATTTTTTAATTTTTTTTAAGATTTTATTTATTTATTTGACAGGCAGAGATCACAAGTAGGCAGAGAGGCAGGCAGAGAGAGAGAGGAAGGGAAGCAGGCTCCCTGCTGAGCAGAGAGCCCGATTCGGGGCTCCATTCCAGGATCCTGGGATCATGACCTGAGCTGAAGGCAGAGGCTTTAACCCACTGAGTCACCCAGGCGCCCCTATTTTTTTTAATTTTAAAGGTTTTATTTATTTGAGAGAGAGAGAGAGCGTGCATGAGAGGGGAGAGGGTCAGAGGGAGAGGCAGACTCCCTGCTGAGCAGGGAGCCCGATGTGGGACTCGATTCCAGGACTCCAGGACCATGACCTGAGCCAAAAGCAGTTGCTTAACCAACTGAGCCACCCAGGAACCCCTGGACCCTGTATTTCTATCTGTTGTAGGGTTGGGGGTGTTCTGGGCATTGTAGGATTTTCAGCAGCATCCCTGGCTTCTATCTACCAGGTGCCAGTAGCGCCCCTCACCCACCTTTGACAATGAAAACTGTTCCCAGATGTAGCCCAGTATCCCCTGGGAAGCAAAATGAACCCTGACTGAGCTGAACTGTAGGCTCCTAGAGGGCATGAGCCATGTCATACTCACATTTGGGTCCCTAAAGTCTGACACATGGAAAACAGTGCAAAGAATGAATGCATGAGTTAACTTACCAGTGAGCGAGTTGGTGAGATAAGTACACGTTAGCAGGAGGTACTGGGTGGAGGAAGGGGCACTATGTGGAGGACACATAGAGCACTGGTTCAGAAGTTTGGGATGGCAACATTTTACTGAGCGTGATTCTAGCTTCATATAAAGACTTGTGTTTGCCTCAGAGGTTCTTGACATGAAACCTGGAACTGCCCGAGTTCCAGAGTGCTTGATAGGGCAAATTTATGGAAGGCTCTAGGGGTTTTGAATTCTCCAAAGTAGACTGTGTTAGATTTTATATGTATGTGCCTATGTGCACATTTTTCTGGGGAGGGAGTCCATAGCTATAATCATATTCTCAAAGGTATCTGAGACCTGAGAGTGGTTAGGTAGCTTCCTCTGCCATTAGTCTCGCAAGCCTGGTACCCAGGAACTGCACACAAGTGGCTTACCTTACCCTGGTCACAGAGCAGGATCTCAGAAGCACGTGGTTCTATCACCTGGACCCACCTGCATGTCTCAGACACGGCTCTGCACACACTTGGCATCTCAGAGATCACTTAATCGAAATAGGAACTGGCAACGTTTGAAAGCCCTTTGTGAATGCTGTTATTGATAGATGATGCTATTGCATCTTAAGAAATAAGTCCAAATGAGCAGAGACATTCGCTTGGCATGTTCTGTGTTTTCTTAGGGCTCAGGGATCTGCTTGTCATTCTCAAGCAGAATGGTGTCGCATCATCTTTCGACAATGGGAATCATCAAATCATACAAGTTTCCATGGCAACTGAGGTTTCTGTATCCTCCTCTGGCAGCCTAAGATTGTTCCCGCCGCAGATTCTCTAGTGCTTTGTCTGTAACGAGAGGTAGAGCTTTCATCGATTTCCTTAGAAGCTAGTCCTCAAACCCAGGAAGCAGCTGGGTGTTCTCTCTTATGGGTGCCTGCTTCCCTCTCTAGCGTTTCTAATTGATCAGCACAGGAATTGAGTACCTACTAAGTTCAAAGCTCTGTGAAATACCAAGGGTGAAGATCTATGTGAGTTTTAAGAAATGCAAAGCATGATTTCCATTTTGCGAAGCCTTACAAAGTCTAGTCACATATACACAAATCATAGTAATGCCAGGAGGTATACAGGGGTGCAAAGAACAAGAGTGATGGGATTTCAAAAGGAGGTTGCAACCCTTGTAACTGTATTGATCAGGATGGGCTTTCCCAAGGAGGAAAGCTTACATATCTCCCTCAGTGAAATTGGTCCATAATTAGTCTGTGGTGTCCATGAGGTCCCTGAAACAGAAATTTATTGAGAAAACGTCTGTTTCTTAAAACAGTAGAGTAAGAAAAAATGAAACAAGATGGGGTCGGGAGGGAGACAAATCAAAAGAGACTCTTAATGTCATAAAACAAACTGAGGGGGGTTGGGGGGAGAGGGGTTGGGAGAGGGTGGTGGGGTTACATTATATGTTTAAATAAAGCTTAAATAAAAAGAAAAACAAAACAAAACAAAACAAAAGAACAGTAGAGTATGACTCCAAGGTATCTAGCTTAGACTTGAGGAATCGCTGAGAGCTTAAGGAAGCTCTGTTGTGATCTTGAATTATTCCTCTTAACTTTCCTCTTGTCCCCTCTTGCCACCCCTCCCCCATCTTCTTACCCACACTTCCTGGTGCAGGCGCAATGCATCACGTAGCTAAATCATTTTGATTTCCTTTCTTCTCATTTATCAGTGTATGTTATACCAACTGTATATATACGAGCTGTATTTCAGCAGCCTGTCTCATGCTAATTTACCATCCTGTACTGTAGTTCATTATTATCAATTAATATTTATTAAGCCTCCATAGCATTCATGGCTGGGAACTAGGCAGCGTTTTCCTTCTTTCTGTTGCATCGCCACGTTCTGTTGCCTTGGCTCAGCTTAACCAGTATTTATGATCTTTCTGCCAGTTTTCTATTCATGTGACAGCCCTCATACTCATCCCCATTTCAATTAATATTTCAAGAGCAAATCCAGGAGCCATTGTATTAAAATGCTTCACTTAAAACCAGATGCACTGCCTCGATGCTGTCCCTTTCATGTACTAATGTTGCAATTCTGTCCTAAAATAGAATCCCATTTGTCCGGGCTGCTCTCTACAAGCCCAAACAGTGGTTCCTCCCGGTTCCTTTACACTCCAGGCAGTTCCAGATGTTTCCTCCTCATAAATTTCACTTCCTTAACTAGGCTTAATGGATCATAATTGTCCATTTCCGAAGATGCCTCTGAGGTTTGCTTGCCTTCTGTCTTTCAGCACCTTTCTGGTCCTTAGTCATAAGTGATTGTCTTCAGTTTGGTATGTTTCCTAATGTAATTAATTCATTGACTGCTCTCATGCACATAGATGTATTGAGGGAAATAAAATCATTTGGTCTGATAAATTCTGGAGTCCATCTGTCAGTGCCTGCAGATAAGTAAGTTTAGGGGCTGTTGGTCCTTCTGGGAAGAAAAGCAGCTGTCAGAGGCTTGACATCCCTGGGGATGGTTCGGCTGTGAAGCTTCTAGTAATCTGAAGTGAGTGGGTACAAGGCTGAGCTCAAAGTCTTGGAAGTTACCACCCAGGTGTGATTGGGATGTGGCTACTGCTGTCCTCTTCACCCCGCTATGTGGAGTTCTAGCTAGATGGCAGCAGTAGGTAGTTACTCAGAGATCTTGTGCACCAAGTTTAGAGCTCTTCTGGTAGGTCCCTGAGGCAGATTATCTGACCCACTTCCTGTTCGGTGAGGGCTAGCAAAGAGGAAGTGAAGGTAGGAGAGAGCCGGGTCTAATGTTAGCATTTCTCATCCTCTTAGGAGGAGCTGAGGAACTTTTCATGGTTTTGTCTATAAGGACTGCATCAGCAATATTATTTCATTATTCGCTGCATCACTTGAAGTCCTAGGAAGAAACAGATGGCGTGCTCAAGCCAGATGATGGAGGATAGTTTAATAAAAGGCCTCTTAAAAGGTAGGGTGGAATGTAGGGAACTCAGAGGGACAACGGCACAAGGAGACGACATGGCCATATAACCCCATGGCCAGAAGGAGACAGCCACCTGGTACCAAGTGTTCCCTTAGGTGCAGGGATGCAGCCAACCAGTGCCGGCCCAGCAGGGAGCAGACGGGGGCTTGGAAACTCCTACCTCCCCTCCCCTTCTCCAGGGCCCTCAGGAACCTCCCATTTGCTGACCCCAGTTGGAAACCAGAAGAAGAGGGGCCTAGGGAACACCCTGGGCTATTTCTGTTATTCGGCTATTTCTGTTTCCAGGAATAGCTTCTTACGTGTTGTTTTCTAGCCCATTCCCTTGCACTCACCAACTTGGTTTAACTAGAACAATATGATGCAACACCTTCACAGCGTAAGTTCCACATGGCCAATGACATGGTGTTCTCTCAGAGGTCCGGATAAAAACACCAGTGCGGGGCTACCTACATGATGTGGGGTGGCTGGGGTACAAGGAGTGTAATATGGCTGGCAGATTGAGCATTGCGTTAGAACTCTGTGTCCTCAGATTAGAAGTAGAGGGGAGCCCTTCAGTGGATGTGTGGGCTTCAGCAGGTTTCTTAAACTCTCTGAATCTCTGTGTCCTTAAGAGTGGGGTTTCCATGAGTGTAAAGGGAAACAAAGATCAAAAAATCTGTCTCAGGAACTGTAGGACTCTATGCAAATGGGAATGGGAAGTAGTGTATTAGAGGGAAGTAGTATATTAGAGTTCTGGGAAGTAGTGTATTAGAGCTCTGATGGTGTTCCTTGCTGCTCAACTTCAGCCTCTCAGAAATATAAGCAGCAACGGCAGCTTCAGAAGGAAACACAAAGAGCCTACTGGGCACAGAACACTTATTTTATTTTGTTTTGTTTTATCTTATTTTATTTTTATTTTATTTTATTTTATGTTACTTTATTTTTGTAGAGAGCATGAGTGGGGAGGGACAGAGGGAGAGAGAGAATCTGAAGCAGGCTCCACACCCAGCACGGAACGCGGTGCGGGGCTTCATGCCATGATCCTGAGACCATGACCTGAGCCGAAATCAAGAGTCGGACACTTAACCGACTGAGACACCCAGGCGCCCCCAGAGCACTCATTTTAAAGGGGCAGAGCAAAGAGATGGCATGTACTATAGTTAGAAAGAACACAGGTTGTTCAGAGAATCAAGGGAAGGGATTTCAACAGAGCACACAGCCTCGTGCGTGGGGCCGCCTTCTCCCCCAGGGCTGCAGACACGTGGAGCCGGCTGACTCGGCGACCCCACACGGCAGTTTTCTTTGTCTGCAGATGGAAAGAGACATTCAGCAAATATTTTTTTTTTCCCTGTTGGTTTGCACATATTCGTGTGCGATGTTTAAAAACTGATGGCATATCCGTGATGTTATCAGCCAGAAATGTTCACCAGGTGTTAACTACAGGTTGTATCTGATGGAACCTTGGAGTCCTTTCTTCTGCGGCCAGCTGCCTCCGTCGTCCTCTGCTAATGAGCTGTGCTCCAGACCTTCTTATATGGGGCGTGACATTTTTCTGGAACTTTTGGCCTCCTGCTCTCACCCTTGAAGCTCAGCCAGTGTCTATTTACAGCAGGCGGTTTTATTCCAAAGCTGCCAGGAGCACCCGTAGCCTTCTAAACAAGGGTACAATGACGCCCTGTGCGCAGGGTCCCGCTGGGTCCTCAGCCCCAGGCCCTGGCCCCTGATAGGATCAGGCTGGAGACTGGGCTGCAGAGCCCTCTTTTGTTTTCTTCTGCCTTCGATTGCTTTGAGCTGTGCCAACTCGGAATGGTGGGAGACTCGATTTGGGGAAGGGGTTGGAGATCATTTCCCATGTGACTCTGTCTTTACTTCGATGGGGGAAGACAGGCTCGGAGGGCTTGACGCGGGAAAGATTTTCCACTACATAAAGAGAACGAAAGAGGAAACAGGATCCCAGTGGCCTCTTGCCAGGTCCCAGGAATGCACCAACCCTGGGAATTGGCCCCTGGCCAGCCTCCTCAGAGGCTGCTGACTTGGGAAAACTGGTTCTCTGGCCGCTGCCAAGAATGTAGACAATGGTCTTTTGGTTATTTCACTTTTGAAAGTTAGGCTTTTGTTTTATTATCACCAAAGGTAACATTTATTGGGCACCTAGGTATTCATGCCAAGAGATAAATGCATGATTGGAAGTCAGTGTAACTTAAACCGAGCAGAAACACCAGGGTCCTCATATAATATTTACAGCCTGCTTCTAATTAGGGCCTAATCCTCTGCTCAGGCATGTTGGTACCTTAGATGTGAGTGCCGAATGGTACTGAAATTCTAGAATTAAAATCAGTTTTTAAGGCTAGAGTGAGCTGTATTTATGTCACTTGAAAGGGCTGACATAAAGCTTATTCAATTGTCATTCACTCGAGAGAGGACTTTGAGAAAATGAAGCCCAGAACTGGTGTTCTGAGGAGGCAGAGAAACTGAGATCTAATCATTGGCTCAGGATACTGAATCCTGGGATGGAAAATGGAGGGGCCTACCACACCTTTGCCTCAGTGTGTGATCACATTGTATGAAATTATGATGATGATGTTTGTGAACAATCAGATGATCTTAAACTAGCGCATGTGGTTTTGCATTCCCATCTCAGTAAGTGGTACTGATTATTAATAATAATAACAGCAATTAATATGATACATTTTTATATCCTGGTTGCTGGACTTAATTTATTTGCATTAGCTCTACTGCTGATTTTACTAAATTTTCGTAAAAACTCTACCGGGAGATACTATCCATCCCCTTATTTAGGTGAAGAAGCTGAGGTTTAGAAATTCAATGACTTGTTCAAGATCACATGACTAGTAAACAGTGAGGCCTGTCTGACCACAAGGCTCATGCTGCTGATACCTGTACCATCTATGTGTACCTTAAACACCTCTCAGAGTCGGGAGGAGCATGCGTCTCTGTGCTGGAATCAGTGACATTTGTGGTTTCCACTTCCTGTGCTGATGGGGTTGGCTGATTTCCAGATGCCATGTCAGCACCATAGCTCCATTTTTACAGCCATTTTTACAGTGGTTCCTCTCAAAGTAGTTTCTCTGGAGCTTTTTACTCAAATAAGAGTCTGGCCTCCCTCATGTGTAGGAACCTTCCCTTGTGTTGTGATGAGAGGTCCTACCAGTACTTTGAGCTGTGGCAGAGAGGGGAAGCCTTCTCTGAAGAAGTACCTGAAAGAAGCATAGGCCCAGAGGCCCTCACAACTCGTTTTAAGAAACTTCTATTTGGGACGCCTGGGTGGCTCACTTGGTTGAGCAGCTGCCTTCGGCTCAGGTCATGATCCCGGCGTCCTGAGATCGAGTCCCACATTGGGCTCCTTGCTTGGCAGGGACCTGCTTCTCCCTCTGCCTTTGCCTGCCTCTCTGTCTGCCTGTGCTCGCTCGCTCTCTCTCCCTTTCTCTCTGACAAATAAATAAAAATCTAAAAAAAAAAACTTCTATTTTTGTGAATCCAGATTTATACAAAAGGTACATCTGGGGTTGCTGTTTCTCTTTCCAGAGAGATTCCTCAGACAATAAAGAACTCACCAGAAGACTTTTTAAAAAACAGATTTTAATGCCTTTTAAATTGAATTGAATTTTCAAAATTCAATTTGCGGCAGTAGTTTCCCATGGAGCTAAATGTCCAACATCAGACCTTTTTTCCCCCTGTGATGGAAAACAGATCACAGATGATATTTTGGGTTGAAGCACTTTCCCCAGGAGTCCTGAACGGCCTGGAGAGCCTGTTGTTGTACATGGAGAGAGTTCTTACTCAGTGGACAAAGAGGAAAGTCACAACCAGGACTCCCAGGCTCTGACTCCTCCCTGGTGGTGTCTTTCTTCCTTCTGAACTCTTAACTGTCCTGGTGGAGATGATGGACAGTGTGGTATACAGTAAAGAATGGCTGGTATCCTGCTGTTAATCCAGAGTGAATCAGGTATCTTCAGACTCTCTTGCTCTTGTCTGAAGGGCTTCTGTGAGTCTACAAAACTTCTTCCCTCATTGCAAATTATATACATTAAATGTTTACTTTTATGTCTACCATGGGGCCCAATCTTCTGAAAATATGAAAAAAAAAAGCAGGAAAATTAACTTAGATATAGATCATTGGCCATTGGTGACATGCTCGGTACTATCTATTTTGATGAATTCTCTTACTCAGTTATTTATTGTGTTTGGTTCTTCATGGAATTTGGTGGTGAACAAGACAACTGTCACCCTTCTCTCATGGAGCTAATATTCAAATAATTCTCCCAGCAACCTGTGATGCATGTATCGTAAGTCCCATTTTAGAGCTGGGGAAGGTGAGGCTCCAAAGGGCTAAATACCTTGTCCCAACATATGTAAGTTAGCAGGAGTTGGTGCTGAGTTTCTGAACCAGAACCATGTCTGACCAAAGGCCAGTTTCTTGATTGTTCTAGTCTCTTTACTATTTGTAACACTCAATTAAGGATCAAATCTTGATTGCTTGTTAATGGAATACTGTCTATAAATAACAGAATCCAAACTTTGTGTTTAAGTGAGTTAACTAAGAGGAATCTTAACCTAACAGGAGCAGGAAGAGAGTTTATCCTTTTTCCTATGTGGTCACTGGATCACAGGGGGAAATTGGAAAAGCAAATACAGTGGTTATTAGTAGAGGCACAGCCATTCCAGCCACATATTTGGTTTTCAAATTCCGGTGCTCAGAAAGGATCCAGCTCCAGATGACAGCCCCTGTCGATAAGCAGGCTGCTGCAGGGCTCCTTTAGGAAGGAGAATGAAACCAGCTAACAGCACACACAGCTCTCAGCATTATAAAATAAGACCCAGCTCTGCTGCTGACAAGTGGTGCGCTCTCCTCAAACCCTTTGCATTTTCCTGAGCTTCTTTTTCCTTCTGGACTTATAAAGGATCAAGTGCCATGAGAGCAGCACCAACAGAGGAAGTTTGAGAAAGTGAAAGCTTAAACCCCAGGAGCAAGGAAAAATGTGATAAACAACTAGGGAGTAGAGTAGAGGTTTTGACTTGCCCAGGGTTCTACCCTGTGCCCAGCAGAGAGGAGCATTGTGAGAGGGTCCATGATTGGCCGGGTAAAAGAAAAAAAATGAACGATGGCGGTCACTCTAATAAAGAAAAAACAAAGTACCATTGCTGGGAGCACTGGCTTTGTTCCTTTTATGTGTCCCCTACAGCCACCCAGTGAAGCTTTATCCTGGTGAGTACTGTGCAAAATCCACACACACTCTTCACTAAATGACCAAAGAGGGCACAGCCCTCAGAGCTAGAGGGGCTCAGCCCCGCTCTCAGCAGCCCAGGAAGCAGGCTCACTTACCTGGATGTGATGGAAGACCATTCCTGAAGCCTGCCATGATGCAGAGCGAGGAAAAGGGACCACCTCTGTCCAGGGCCCCACCTCCCACTCTGCAGGGAGCATCATCGTTTCCCAGACGCACCTGGAAGCCCACCATCCATTCTTCCACCTTTCAAATGTTCATTGAGCACTTTATGTCCAAGGCACTGTGCTCCTATTAACATCTTTAAAAATATATAGCTGTCTTTAAAATTCAACATTTTTGTCTCTGGATTTCTACAATACTTCCTTCAGAGCTCTGCTGGTGAGAGCCCTCATGGGGAGCCACACAGATGGAAGTCACAGAAGCTTAAAGTGAATGCTGAAGGAGTTGGGCCCTGTTTTGGCCCCATGTGAATATCAAGAGTGTAACCTCCATGTATGATATAATGAGGAATGAGGATAGAGAACTGGGTCAGTTTCGAGACTGGAGTAACTAATTATCTGCAGTCAAGCAAAGACTCATTGGCCAAAGGAAAAAGAAGGACTAGAAAAATCAACACACACACACACACACACACACACACACTCCTTTCCAATAAGTGGATCTAATTTCTTCTTTGCTCTCTCAGCCCTCTGAAAGCAGCTGGCCTTTATGGGATGTTCCAGAACAAAATGGGCCAGTGGTCAATAATATCCATATGGTTGAGGCTTATAAAAACCACTGAAATGGTAGATCACAACCTAAGCATTGCATTCTCTGCTCATTTTCCAAACTAGATAAATCCGGCACATTTGGGAAAAGGTATGCACGAACCAGATGAAGCTTTGTGCAAATGGACCAGCAGAGCCATCACGGAGTTGTGAGATGTTGGGAGGGGGAGGGGGAACCCAAGGCCAGACGCCAAAGCAGTGGCCATTCAGTTGTGACAAGTACATGAGGTGAACAAAAAATTTAGGGAAACTTGATGCTCCCATGAAGCAAAGGCTGCTTGCCAAAAAGTGAATGTTAATGCCACTTCCTCACTGCATTTTGTGGTTTGTGTTCTTGTCACATGGCTCAGATATTCCCAGGGGAACTGAAAAATTATAAAGTGTAACGTGGGGGTATTTCTTGAAGCTAATTATCCGAGAGAATGCATGGAAAATTGAATAGACTGAGGTTGCACGCTTGAATAAGACTCACCATCGTCCATGACAATGTACAAATCGATCCATTAGAAAAGTTAATAACTTTGCTGTTGTTATTAGTAGCCAGTTAGATATGAATATCAGGAGTAATCAAATAAATATTTCTGTGTTCATATTCTTTGTATACATACCTAATAAACAGACTAAATAAATGAATAAACACAACTTCAATTCTGAGTATATAACTAAAATGCTTGAGCTCTATATTCATGTTCTGTAGATTCACAACTATTTCACTAGTAAAGTTAAATTAAAATCTCAGTTAAAACCCTGTATGTGGAATCTAAATTCTAGTACTTCTTTTCAGGTGAAAACTTCTAAGGAACTTGTAGTCACTAAGTTCCTTAGAATGAATCAATGAGAGTTCATCAAGGACTCCCACAATTACACTTAGGTAGGTAGATTCATTGTATTGTTTTGTTTCCCCATTTTATTTTTTTTTCTTTTCAGTGTTCCAAAATTCATTGTTTATGCACCACACCCAGTGCTCCATGCAGTAGATGCCCTCCTTAATACCCACCACCAGGCTCTTCCATCCCCCCATTCCCCTCGCCTCCAGAACTCTCGGTCTGTTTCTCAGAGTCCACATTATATTGGTTTTTAAGTCTGGCCAACTCACTTTGATCTCAAACTTCTGGAGGAAAAGGTACTTGCAGTTATCATTACTATGTTCACAGCATGTTAGTGTAGTGTCCAGCACATAGTAGGGCTCAGTAAATGCCTGGAGAGTTAATTGCCCAATGGCTGTGGGCTTCACACTCAAGTCCCAGCTTTGTCGCTAACTGGCTGAGACACTCTGCACAATTCCCCTTTCCCTTCTGAGCTTCAGCTTCACCTGATTGTTTTAGTGATCACAAGTTGGGGCCCCCGTGGCATGTCAAGTTCCTTGGAGCTCCATGCCTCCAAACATGACATCAAGTGTCTTATGCAGAGTGGGAGATAACAAAGAAGGGAAAAAGAAGATTCTAGCTATCAATCTGTTCCTAGCAAAAGATGGGTTTCAGTGACTGAGCAAGCATAATGAGCCTCTCCTCTGTGTTGCATTTAAATAAGTGATAAAGGTGGAAATTTCTCATGATGGAATTGTAGGCAGTGAGGAGGGAAGGACGAGATCTTATAGGGAAAGAAATTTATGTCACAAATGTGTCACTCTCATAAGAAGCCTACTTGTAAAGGTTCAGTTCTGAGGGAAATTTAATATTGGATAATTTATACTAAGAATGAGTTATTTGCTTAAATTCCTTTCAAATGTTACAAGATAGACCTTTTATAAGTCAGTTTGTGATCCTACTTTAATGTTTGGTCTTCCTGTGTGGCCCAGAGCCACCATGTCAGCTTTTCTTTTTCTAAATTTTTTGAGTATAGTTGACACACAATGTTACATTAGTTTCAGGCAAGAACATAGTGATTTGACAAGTCTATCTGGCATGTTGTGCTCACCACAAGTGTACCATCTGCCACCCTGTAGCTCTATCACAAACCATTGACTACATTCCCTATGCTGTATGTTTCATACCCATGGCTTATTCATTACATAACTGAAAGTTTGTACTCCCAATCCCCTTCACTCATTTGCCTATCTCCCTACCCACATGCTCTCTGGCAATCATCAGTTTGTTCTCTATACTTGTGTCCCATTTCTGCTTTTTATTTATTCTTTTTTAGATTACACATACAGGTGAAATCATATGGTACTTATCTTTGTGTGCCTGACATATTTCAGTTAACATAATACCCTCTAGGTCCATCCATGTTGTCACGAATGGCAAGGTTTCATTTTTTGTGGTTGAGTAATATTCCATTGTATATTTCTACCACATGTTCTTTGTCCATTCATCTATGGATGGATACCCTGTAAGACTTAAAATCCATTTAAGGATTCTGTTTTGTCAAAGCCATTATTACCTCTTTCAAGGGTGGGCATTCCTTTTGCCATTTTGATATTTGAGATAAATTATTGGTGTGTCTGCTTTGCAGATCTCCCACTCAGGTTGTACCTCAGAACTATTTTGCCTTCCAAAATTCTGCTGCAGAAAGACATGTCACTCCACTGTCAATGGAGCAGTGTCTCCAATCTGATAAGCCTGCTTGAGTTGTAAATTATAAGGAAAAGTTTTGCCCAAAGTCACACTTTTGTGAACTTTAGAGGGGTTGAATAAATGGTAAGACCTCACTGATTTGGAATATCTGGAGTACTGTGTCTACCTGACTGATTATTTTTTAAATGACTGAAGCTTAATTCTTTCCAAATTTATATTCTAGTTGAATTAACAGCAAATAGAATTTTTCCTCCATCTGCTTTGAAAAATGAATTATCTGTCTTTAAGATTCATTGTGGTTTTTTTTTTTTTTTGGTCTCTTTTTCTCTTTGTTCCTTTGTTTTTCTTAAATTCCACATATGAATGAAAGCATATGGCATTTGTTTTTCTCTGACTTATTTCACTTAGGTGGTTGCCAGAAGGGAGGTGGGTGGGGAGAATGGGTAAAACAGGTGAGGGAGATTAAGAGTACCCTTATCTTGATGAGCACTGAGAAATGTATAGAATCCTGCAATCATTATGCATATACCTGAAACTAATATAATTTTGAAGGCTAATTATACTTGAGTAAAAGTAAATAGGAAAAAAAAAGAAAAGTATCTGTGGTTGGCATTGCTTTGCAAATCTAAAATCAGACATCCAAGCTCTTTAAAGCAGTGTGTGTCCTTTTCCTAAGATTCTGTGTTGTTGCTGCAAGATGACTTAGACTCTGCAGATTTTGGATTGAATAATGATACACTTCCAGGTAATAAATTCCAAACTTAGAAATGCTTATAGTGTTTGCTCTTCTATGTCATTTTGAATGGTCAGAGAAAGTCTGAAAACAGCTTTTGGGTCAGAAACAACTTGAGATCTACTCTTTACCTGCGAAAATCAAGGAATCTGCAAAATAACCCTTGGGTTATTGGGCTTTTACATTGCTCTTCCTTGGCCTTGAGTCATGCCTCACGGAGGCATTTTATCATCTCACAGCTTCACAAGAAGGGTGAGCACAGTACATTTTGAGGGACACCACGGTCACATAGCTTTTATTAGAGCCTATTGTTTGACTGTTCTACTTTATTATTGCTGTTGTGAATCTCTTTCTGTGCCGAGGTTAAAAATTAAACTTTATTATAGGTATATATGTGTAGGAAAAAACATGGTCTATAGAAGTATTGTCCCCTGTTTCAGGCATCCGTAGTGGACCTTGGTCCGTATCTGCCATGGATAAGGGGAGGGGGGAGCTACTGTATCCTGAAAGGAATCCACGAACTTGTCGAAAGCCCCCACCCAGACAGTTTGCTGACCAGAAGTCGAATGCTCTTCCCTTCCATCCCAAAATATGAATCTCTGAAAACTACCACTAATGCTTCAAAATGCAAGGCATGGCTCTCAAATGCTGAGTGTTTACAAACACAACCTCAAATTTATGGCATATGTTGCTTATGGACTTCTTTTTTCTTTCTTAACAAAAAACCTGAATTGCTAAAACCTGGCATGAAATTTCTAATTTCTCCATCCCTCTGAGAAGGTACAAGATCAGAGAAGTGGAGAGTCTTCAAGCTGGAGGGGGTCTTAGATATCTGAATAGATATTAAGCATAAACATAGCTCTGCGGGCTGCATTTGCTCATTTTGAACGTTCTGGAATTCGTGTTACCTGAGGTTCTTTGTATCTATCTGAGAACACAAAGATAAAATCCCCTGTGGTTACTTCTCTATTATTTACCAGAGAGAAAAACTTGTATCTGAGCCTAGTTACCGCTGCTTTGAACTTCTTGTTTGCCTTCTTCCCTGTTGGTCACAGTCATATATAGAATTTGGAAATGCTAAAGTTGCCCAAGGAATAAACAAATCTTTTGGAAGTCTAAACAGATTTCCACATGGTTGTCTGTCCTCAGAAATGGCTGCATCAGTTCTGCTACTGCTTTGAAGTGGCTGCTCTTTCTACAGGAAGAATGTTCTACGTGACCAGGTGACTAGTAAGTAGCATATAGAAGGAGTATGGAGGAAAGTGGAGAGAGAATGTGCCACCCTTAGATCTCCATTACCTCCTAGTAATCTTTCTGATGGCCGTGCTGGGGCGGGGGCTCAGGCTGAGAAACTCTGTTTGTGTGCCCCTTATTCAGACCCTTCAGAGCTTGCCCAAGACTGCAACTTACATGCCACATTCTTAGGTGGGAAGCCATAGCAACCCATTTAATATCAACATTCAAAACAGTGTCTTGTAATTAAGGCAGTATTAAGAAAATAGAACTTCAAACTCATTTTGCCTGGAGCTCAAAGATGATTGGCTGTGTTGTAGTAGGTCTTTTTCTTTTCTCTTAAATCAAATTTCCGACAGTCCTTTATGCTTGAATATAGATGAAGCACATCTGATATTTGGAAAATAAATGTGTGGCATCAAATTTTCTATGCTAATCTTCTGAAATTGGCAATTGCCTTAGCTCAGTTATATGTTCTATAACCCTAGCAATCTGTAGAGTGCTCAGTTTCCATGGGAATAAGCTTGGCACGTTCATTTAGCTCAGAGTCGGAATTAATTCAGGAGGTTGTGGCTGTCCTGACACTGCAGGCTAAGGGAGTCTCCTGATAATTAGAAATATCATCTGTATTGCTTTATTAGACAAACACTTCCCTGAGTGTTTGTTTGCTTGTTTTTCAGATGTTTAATCTTTCTGTGCCTATCTTCTGCAAGGAATAGTTCTTTGTAAAGATAATTAGAAATTCTTTTGGCTTTTCACTTATTTGAATTCATCATAAGAACTTTGATAGTTCCCCCTTCTCTTAAACTGGTCAGATTTTCCCAAATAGGAGCAGATTTGTAATCCTAATGCGGTAATTCTCCAATTTGAGAAATTATATAGAAGGCTCATAAAAAACAAGTGACTAGTCCCATCCCCAGAGTTTCAGATTCAGCTGGTCTGGGTGGGACTGTTAATTTGCATTTCTAGCAAGCTCCCAGGTGATGCTGATGTGAGGATGGGGGGGCATACCTTGAAAACCATAAACCTTGTCAAAAGAGCCACAAAGCTTAGAAAGCATTTTTCGGGTCCTTGCTACATGCTTAGCGCTGTCGTAAATTTCATCAGATGTATCTACTATCTTAATTCCATGTGAGTGACATACAAAAGCAAGAGGATTGACAATGAGTTCTATCTACTATCTTGATTACATGTGAGTTACATACAAAAAGCAAGAGAGGGGTGCCTGGGTGGCTCAGTGGATTAAAGCCTCTGCCTTCGGCTCAGGTCGTGATCCCGGGGTCCTGGGATCAGGCCCCGCATTGGGCTCTCTGCTCAGCAGGGATCCTGCTTCCCCCTCCCTCTCTCGCTACTTGTGATCTCTGTCAAGTAAATTAAGAAAAAAAAAGGCAAGATAAATTGACAATGAGTCTTAGAAGCAGTCAAGGAAAGAGAGGTGAACATGAGCTGGAGGGTCATGGTGGCCTTGGGAGAAGATACTGGGCTGTGACTGACCACAAAGCATGTGAGAATGTAATTTTCATAAAGCAGGTAATCTTTAGTCAGAAATTAACAAGTAGCCCAGACTTGGGTTCAAGAGGTGGCCCATGTGTCACCCACAAGGTCACCCCTTTCCCGCATGAGCATGATTTCCACCTGTACAAAGCTTCCTTCTGCTGTAATTAATCAGAGATTTGACAAGTGCTGTTTTGTTAGGTCTGTAATGTCAGTTAGCCTTGTTTGCTGATATCCTCTCCAAAGGAGTGTTGTTATATATATATATATATAGATAGATAGATAGATAAAGATTTATATATATATACACATATATATATAAAGATTTATATATATATACATATATATATAAAGATTTTTCTTTATTTATTTGACAGGCAGAGATCACAAGTAGGCAGAGAGACAGGCAGAGAGAGAGGAGGAAGTAGGCTCCCTGCTGAGCAGAGAGCCTGACTCGGGGCTCGATCTCAGGACCCTGGGATCATGACCTGAGCCGAAGACAGAGGCTTAACCCACTGAGCCACCCAGGTGCCCCTTGTTAGATACATTTTAACTGCAATACTGGTTAAAAAAATACTTTGGAGCTTTGACTATCATTAGATTCTATACATATTCCTGGTTTTAATGAACTTTTGAATAAATAAATGATCTGTCAAACCAAGTGGGTTATTTAAGTTGGATCTTGAGACATCAAGACTTTATATGAGGCAGGCATGAGGTTTTGCCCAAGAGTAACCAGCAAGGAAATGCTTTACTGTGTGTTTATGTGAAATGTAATGTTCAGCTCTTGTCTACTATTTATACCTCCCAGATGAGTTGGTGGATTTATTCCTACGTATAACTATTTGAGCCCCCACCATGCCCGTGCCTCTGGAATGAATTCTTCTACATTGTCCTGTGATTCAAGAGTTGGGAGGTCTTTCTATGGGCTGTTAACTCCAGACCTCCAGAAGCAGGCTGTCATGAAATGGCAGTTGGGGATCACTGACCGAACAGCTCTGGCACCGGACATGACAGATTTGGGATGAATCTAAGCCATAATTGTTCTTGGCAGGTGACAGCTGGTAATCAGCTCATTCTGAGTGTGTAAGTCTGTGCACACGTCACTTGGTCAAGTCCCCTCTCAGCTGCACTCTGAGAGCCGGTGTGTTTCTGGTCTGCACATAGAGAGTCCTTGATGGCTGGGAGACAAGGCACCTGATCCAAGAACTCTGCCAAAGACTGCATTTGCCGATTTCTGCTTTCAAATATAGTAATTGGATATTTGTTCTTTCCTTCTCACAGACCAGTAGCCTGTCTGGGTGTGGAAGGACGTGTTTTCTATTCCTTCAATCTCTTAAGTGGCAGTTGGTTTTCTGTATTAAGTGCTCAAGCGGCTGCTTTCTGGCATCTGGGAAATCAGCAACTAAATTATTCACCGGAAGAATGGAAGGGCAGATCTGAGAGACAGTGATGAATTTATTTACTCATTTAGTAACAATTTAGTGAGCACTGGTTGTGTGTTGAGAACTGTGCTCAGTGTATGTGTGTTCTTATAAATGAAACGCAGTCTTTAACTTCTGGGAGAGGGGAGTAAGCAAGTAATTTTTAATCTAGTGTTGCAGTAGCTGTCACAGAAAGAGAAGGTGCTGGGGCAACACGGAGTTGGTTGGTTGGAGGTCTGCATGATGTATTTGGGGAAACCGATTGGACATTTAGACTGGATTCAAACTTTGGGTAGGTTTAAAAACAGGGGAGATTGGCAGGCAGATGACAGAGGGAAGGACAGTTTGGACAAAAACCTGTAAAAGAAAAGGCACAATAGTAAGGGAGAACTAGGGCAAGTGGGTCGGCTGAGCTGGGAGGCAGAATTACCACAGGAAAGGTTGAACTTGAGGCTGGAAAGGGTGACGGGAGTCAGATCATGAAGGGCCCTATATTCTGTGCTAGGGAAACGGGTTTTCCAATACAGTGGCATATAATTGAGTTTGCCTTTTAGAATCACACACCTGGGATGGAAGTATGGAAAGTGGATAGAAGGAGTGCATGACTTGAGGCATAACATTTGGTTAGGAAATATTTCTGTTAGAGAAAACCCAAGAAAAAGTCATGCTAAGGTCATGGCAGTGGAAATTCAAAGAAGGTTATTATGAGAGACAGAACTAAGAAATTTTAGCATACAAGAAGTGAGGGTAAGGGAAAAGTCCTAGGGGCAGGTTTGGAGCAAGATAAGAATTGGGCTCTATAAGCACATTTGTTGGTAAGTCTGACTTTGGGTCTGTCAAAGGTGGACAGTTAAGGTCCAATGAAGAATCAGTTTCTAGTTGCAGAAACAAACGTATGTCTCTCTATTGGCAAAAAGAAATGTAAAGGGGCCCAACAGGGGCCTCTTACTCCCCCCACTAGAGGAGGTGAATTATGCTTTATGGTCTGTAGAGACATTTCTCTGAACAGAAAGGCCAACCAAAGAATGCGTGTCTACATAGAACAAGCCACAGAGCTACAAACCAATTCTCATCAACCCATCCTTCCCCGACAGAATGAATTCTGGGGTAAAGAACAACGTGACCTCTCTCTCTTTGCTGGCAGGTCTTCAGGTGGAGCATAGGGAGGTGGCTGGGCTTAGACTCTCCAGATCCTCTGTCTTCTCACTGTCTTTCTGCCTTGGTCATATCATTTCTTCAGTTCACTCACTTTTCTTTCTTTCGATGACACTGCCCATTTTGATTTATTACTCCTCTCTGTGCTATAAGCAAATAGGAAAGTCGGCTACAGAAAATAATTCATGGAAAGTTTTAATTGTGTCAAAGGATGATGACTAACGCAAGCTGCAGTGTAACTGTAATATCAAAGGCACTAGGAATCCAGCAGGAAACCCCAAAACCAAAGTCTCTTCCACTCATTCCTTTTTTTGTTTAATATTTCTTGAGCACCTACTATGTGCCAGGCATCATCAGTAAACAAAAATGGATGAGATTCCTTGTTCTCATGGTATCCGTAGATTGGGTTGACATAATAGTTCGGTAATGTCCATGCTGTCACGGGATTTTATAAGCTTACCAGAGTCATGGTGAAGATAATGTGACAGTCTTGAACAAGAACAGAATGGAGAAATTTGGTCCTTGGCTAATGGTAATTGTTGCTTTTATGTATTTTTTCTTTTCCTGTGCTCAGGCTAGTTTCTTTCTGCCCTATGGACCTGCATCATCCTTCATGCCTCCCTTCTTCTTTGTTTTACATCTGTCCACAACACATTGAAACATATCAGTAAAATGTAAATCCTTTCAAGGTCAGCACACTTAGAATTGCGAAATGGTGCTGGACATGTCTACTAGGGCACGGTGACCTTCCCTATCTACACCTGACTCTGTACTGCCCTTTGGCGAGATATTCATGACATCACATGACTGCTTCAGGTAGAAGATGAAATAAATACAAAGCAGTTTGTTAGATTTGTCAGCACAGAGACCATTTAATGACCTTAACCTTGGAAAGTAACACATGGGATTCTGATAACCATGAGCAGAGTCACATGTACATCAAATACTCTCTCCTGTGACTTTTGTTCTGGGCAACAGGAAGATGGCTCTGACCATACCCTGGTCTTCCAGTCCAGGAAGAACTTGTCAGAGAGAGGTACTCAGGCCATGATTTCTTTTTTTTTTTTTTTAAGCTTTATTTAAACATATGATGTAACCCCACCACCCTCACCCAACCCCTCTTCCCCCCACCCCCCTCAGTTTGTTTTATGACATTAAGAGTCTCTTTTGGTTTTTCTCCCTCCCGATCCCATCTTCTTTCATTTTTACTTTTCCTACCACCTTAACTCCCACCCCCGTTGCATCTCCACTTCCTCATATCAGGGAGATCATGTGGTAGTTGTCTTTCTCCAGTTGACTTATTTCGCTAAGCATAATACGCTCTAGTTCCATCC
>RCUC01165241.1:0-56885 GCA_003697995.1 Taxidea taxus jeffersonii
AAAAAAAAAAACCCAGAAATGTCTGTTGGAGAACCTGGAAACAAGAAAGAATATCGCGGGGATTATTTGAATCGTAGTGTACCTTCAAAAGCCACATGATTGGTTTAGAGCTGTTTCTGGCTTCTTAATTATTTGGGTTCTGCTTTTAAACCAAGGGTAATTTAGTGTTATGCTATAGACAAAACGTAAAAGAACTTCAGTGTAAGATAAGTTGTTTCATTGTCAGGCTAACCACATATCTAATCTAGTCCTGAATTTTTAAAGTTCTGTGCGGAAATGTTCATCACTTAACTTTCCTTGAGCTCAGTTTTCTCACATGTAATGTGTAGAGAAGGATTAGTTGAACTGTCAACACCCTTCTAGATGCAATACTGTGCCTGATATTTAAATATACGCAAAAGGGATACTATGAAATACATAATCCCTGTTTTCTAGGAACAGAGTAGACAAATCTTCTAAAATATTAGAAACATTATAATTTGATATTAAGAGACTGGAAAATAATGCCAGGTACAAAGGCAGAAATCTGAAGTCATTTAGTTGGTAGAAAACCTACTGGGAGGGAATCAGCAGTTTTCTTTGCCTTATATTTGCTACTTCAGGAAAACCTGAAAGATGTAATTGATTTTTACTCAATTTGATATAAAGCTACTCAGAGTCAACATATAGTTAAGTTTTACTGGGGGTTTTACTCTGCCATTTTTAATAAATATTTTCTTTTCATTATTATGTGAGAAATGCATCATTAGTCACTGCTTTCCTGTCTTTGAATAATATGGCCACCAATAAATATTTTTGAGAAGATACACCTTTTGTGACCCACCAAAATACAGTGGATTGCTTGTGGAATCTGTATTTGTGAATTAGCTTGCCTGCCAACATTTATTTGTAATCCTAGAGTCACTACTCATAATGCTCAGACATGTATGAACATATGCAGGGCAATGAAAAAGTTGAGTTGCCTGCTGTGCACGTTCCTGGTTGAGGTCAGGCAAGGCATGGGGAGACATTGACTTCTTGTTTTAGCTCTTCTGCTATAAATGAGAGACCTTGTGGTGGTGTGATATTTTAACATTTTTGTACTTTCTGTTGATGATTCACTGCTTGAGGTGTCCTCCAAGCATAAAGGGCTGGCTGGTATTCCTAAGTATAAGAAGACTGTGGTGTGCCATTAGAGAAAGTTCATGCTTTAACTCAGCTTCACGGAGACATGCATTACATCTAAATGTGTCGATGGTCATGATTTCAATATTAATGAATGAACAATACACATATAATAAGAAACATACTTAAAAAATATATATACTGATAGATTAGCAAAATATTGTGACCAGAGGCTCAGAAAACCTAACCCTGTGCAATGGCTCCATATTAACGTTAATGAACTAATTCAGTGTTCAATGTTCAATGGCAATTTTATAGAATGATTCCGTTGTACTAGAATGAAAAGAAAATTTAACATCTAGACTACTAGAGGTGATGGATAAATATCCGTGTGTTTGTGAAGAGGCAGTGGGTAGGAATAGTTTTGCTTTGTGATAAAATCTCCAACGGCTTCTCAGGAATCACAGTGACCAAAATCAGACTCAACATTTTATGCCTCATTTTGCACACACACAGGATGTGTGTTGTCTAAAGAGTCTTTATCTGATTGACATGAATATGGGAAAATCCTGCTCTCGTGGCACAGTGCAGTTTTTGTATTTTACCTACACCTAATGGTGGTGGCAGTAATGCAACAGCTCCATGCGCGAAAAGTGTTCATTCACTTCCTTTTCAGACAGTTACCCCGCTCTTACTATGGGCCACATGTTGCTCTACTCGCGTAGAAAAACATCTTACCTTAAAAAAATGGGCGCCTGGGTGGCTCAATCGGTTAAGCGGCTACCTTCAGCTCAGGTCATGATTCCAGGGTCCTGGGATCGAGCCCTGCATCAGGCTCCCTGCACATCTGGAAGCCTGCTTCTCTCTCTCCCACTCCCCCTGCTGTGTTCCCTCTCTCGCTGTATCTCTCTGTCAAATAAATAAATAAAATCTGAAAAAGAAAAAGAAAAACATCTCCTAGTCTGTGGAATAGCAAATAGGAGATTGCATCCCAGTTCCTGAACTTAAGGGTCATTTGGTGTATGAGAGAGGAAGCAATCAGAGGGATAGGTTATTTCCTTTTTTTATTGAAGAAAAATTGACATATAGCATTATATTAGTTTCAGGCATACAACATTATGATATTTGTATGGAAAGAGAAGTTTCTGAATAATGAGGAAATCTTTTTCAATAATGTTTAATCTCAACAATAGTCTTGTACCCACCTAAAGTCAGTGAAGCTTCTGCAGGCACTGGGTGCAAGGTGTTTTCAGAATGATATTTATTGTCACTTCCAAGTAGAAGAGCTAGTGGAGAGTCACACCTCCAGCATTTACAGTGTTTCATAAATTTACGAATTTTCACATTGGAATAGAAATAGCTAAAACAGTAAAAGTGTCATTCAATTCTTTTTAAAGAAATTGAAGCTAGAGCATTTGAAGACCTATAGATTGATATTTTTCTTCCAACAACGTATCCTTTCCAGTAAAGTGGAGTTACCTCTCTGACATAAGCAGACGTGAACACGTATAGGGCAAAGACACAGATTAGGGAAGCTGGAAAAGTATTAGTGAATCTAACAAAATAATGAAGATAGTTTGTAGTCTAAATCTTGCTTATAGTTACCACTAAAGCAATAAGGAAATATTGGTATTTAATACCCTATCCACCTTTATTTGTGGATAAATATTTTGACAATTGGTTGGTAATTTAGCTTAGCCTAATAGTAATATATTTTGAATTCAGTATGTAGAATATTTGAGTCTCCTTAAGTAATGACTTTTTGCCAAACTTTCTTTTAATAAGTTTAAATCTTGTATCCAGCCTTAATCCTTGACCTCTTCTAGGCACTCTGTCAATTTTACTCATGCCATTTTCTCTCTTCCTATTGATATGCCAGGCCTAGCCAGATCTTTGTCTTTTCTGAATTCTAAACATATATATCTAAAAGTTGGCCTGACATTTCCACTTGGATGTTTCAAAAGACTCTTGAAAGCAAATGTGTCCAAAAAAGTTTTCTTCCAAATATGCCCTTTTCCTCTGTTCCCTATTTCAGTGAAAGGCACACACATTTGTCTAATCACAGAAGGGAAAAACCTTCTCCTGCACTTCACATCAATCGAAATAAGCTCTTGTTGACTTTAAGTTGTATGTTCTCTTCTCTCCATTGCTAATACCACAGTTCGTGCTACCTCAGTAGCTTACAATCTGGCCTCAAATCTACTCCTCTTCCTGTCCAAATGCTTCTCTCAGCCAATATGAGTTCCAAAACCTGTTGGAATAAACAGTTTTCAAACTCTACTCTTTGAAATTCATCCCCATTGCTCCATCCCTTATGTTTTTTTTTCTCAATTTTTCATGTTCTTAAATCTATAATGTTTCTCGCTAACTCAGAGCCTTTGTACTTGAGAAGCTCTTGAGAAGCCTTGAGAAGCTCTTCCCACTCTTCACCCCATCTTTATCTCCTTATCACTTGTTTACCCTTCAGCTCTCAGCTGAGGTACCAGTTCCCGATAGAACACTCCCTGACAATGCTTTCCTTCAGCTGGGTTAACTTTGTAGTATGTGCTCATAGCACTTTGTGTTTTTCATCCATTGCTTTTATCATTGCGATGATAAGTTTCGCCATTGAAATTATTTTTTGTGTTTTTTTTTTTTACCTATTTTGAGGAAATATTTTTGGAATTAACTGATTAGTTGAAGAAGATTTTGGCATATTTTAAAAACAACTAAACATCTATATTCTTTTGGCGAGCATTACCAGCAATCTGGAAACAGCATGGGGTTCCGTGTCCACTCAGCAGTGTAGATTAATGTGAGGCAGGATGTTGACTAGACCCTCCGTAAAGTCTGTTTCCAAGATAATGTTTCCTTTCCTAAAGATGTGGCTCTAACCTAGACACGTTTGCCTCTGTGTCATTTTATTTAAACCCGAAATATAAATTATATCTTGTACTCTGTTTGTTATGTCTCAACAAAAGCAAAACAATACAAAACAAAACAGAACAGACCTGCAGCCAATAGAACTAGCTGTAAAATATTTATACTTGGATACTTTCAATCATTTCTTTTCCAAAAAGAAAAGAACAAAGAATAATGAGATTTATTATGTCCAACAAAATGGAAATGCACATATTATTGACAAAAGAAACAAAACAAATAAGCAAGAAAACATCACAACTAGCTTCCCTGAATTTAATTTCAGTGACCTATTCAGAGAATATCGACATTCCTTTTTCTGTTTATTCTAAATAGTTATTTTTGATATTCAGTGCTGCTGGCTTATAGAGTATCCCCCAATGTTCATAAGGGCTTATCAGGTAGTTTTCAAGTGAAATTTACATCACAAGTACCTAACTAGCATTTTTAGAATCCAGATACCAAAGCTAAATCTTCTGAATTGGAATTTATAGTTGCAAGCTCACACATGTATAATAAATACAATAGAAAGACTTCTCACCACAAGTCATGAAGGGGAATCACCACACCAGATGTTGCACAGGTTGGGAAGTTTTAGCTATTACATGTTTTCTGTCTGAGAAGTTCTTTATGCTTTTAAATATACTTAATAAATCAATTTTAGACTCACTGACTTTGTATAAGTAGAAGCTTAAAGGTTTTATTTTTATATCTTTCATTATGATGCATTAGGTCTGTAAAAACTAATGTATGTGGGATAAAGAGTAGCCATTCATGTTAAGATTGAAATTAAGTGTACAATATTAGAGTATGTAGGATGTGGGTAAAGAGAAACTTACCTGAATTTAAGGGTGGTCGTGCATTGTTATGGGATACTCAATACAGTGCTAGCATTAGAGCTATAAGTCCTACCCTTTCTGGAAATACTTCAAAATGTCTTTAAATATGGACAACTCCTTGGCCAATACTTTAATACTCTGGTAACCTTTTTTTTTTTTAATTTTTTTTTTTTTTTTTTTTTTTTTAAGAGAGAGCAGGGAGTGGGGAGGGGCAGAGGGAGAGGGAAAGAGAAGAATCTCAAGCAGACACCATGCTGAGTGCAGAGCCCAATGCATGACCTGGGCTAAAATCAAAAGTCTGATACTTAACTGACTGAGCCACCCAGGTGTCCCCCCCACCCCCACAACCCCAGTAGCCATTTTCTAGTGGAGTTATTATTCTTGGAATAAAAAGCAAAGTCAAAGGTATTTGGTTCAAACCGTCCACATTCGAGGTTAGAAGGTAGATGAGTTACTAGACAGGATACCCAGGGTATGCATGCATTGTACAACAAATGGATACTTAGATAAATCAGAATATTGTTGGCTGCATAAAAATAAAGCTGATTACCTTTAAACGTAGAGGAAGTGTACTATTTCACATGATTCATAAACTTAACAAAATCACAAATGACAGTTTATTTTTTTCCATCTTTCTGTTCTGTCATTCTCAGCATGTTAGTTTTAGTTACTCAGAATCAAAAAATGCCTTTAGCAGCTCCCAGGATCCGACATTCATACAGCAATTAGCGGAGGCAGTTAAAGAGGAAGCAGTCTGAAAGTTTTTTCTGTGTGTATCATTGACTGGAACTGCAGTTGGTAAGAATTGTGAAACTGGCTATGTTAGCATGGACCATTCATATCTCATTCTCTGGGGATATTATTCATCCCTGAGGGACATGTATAGTCAGAGAACAGTGAACAAACCAAGCTTCTGTTAGCAAAGATGAGGAGTAAGATAGCTGTCGGGTAGGTGACAATGGATTATCTGATGTCAATGAGCACAGCTAATAACCAGATACTTGAACAAGGCTTTGTAGTCAAGAAAGCTGGAACGAGATGGCATTCAGATACTGGAGGATAATAATAAAGTAAACTGACACTGATAGTTTTGATTGAGTAAGGGTCTATCTTTATGGGAATTTTTTATATGATTAAGCTAAAAGGCAAATTTTTCCTGTGGTAAAAGCACCATAGAATGTGTAGGCCAGTCTGAGAAATCAAATGCAATGAGATGGAATGACTTGTTCTCATCCTGCTTACATTCCTCATTAGAATTTCTTTCAATATTGCACACACTAAGGATGATAAATAAATTACCTGAACTAATTGAGTTGCACCCATATTGGTTCTGATAACAACGAGTAAGAACAGATATTGGTTCTTAAAATAGCAAGTAAGAATCTCATTGTAAGTATCACAAATAAAAGGTTTCATATTGCTTTTTTGTACTAAAGTAGAAAAAGTGGATCTCATTATTTATTGTGTCCTGGTGACATTATATTTAATTGTTAACAACTCAGCTTTATATTTTGGGAAAAATAATATAACCAAGAATTATCCTAGTAAAAGAGGACATCAGAGAACTCAACAGGGGTTGGAACCATAGCATGAAGATCTCAGCTTATGATATTAAAAACATTGCTTTTGGAAGAATTTTCCATCATAATATTAAACTTTAACATTTATGTACTGTGTTAGTTGCATATCAGAATTGCAAAATAATTGATAGCCAGCAAGTTCAGTAAGATTGCTTAGAGTTAACAAAGGAACTCAATAATTTTCACACACAAAACACACACACACGAGAGTGGATTTAAAGTCTAATAGGCTCAGGTTTATTTAATGAAATGTTAATATTTCTCCTTATACTGAAAAGGTATATTGAGAAGGAAGCTATGATCCTTTTACAATGGATGTAGAGATTATAGGAAAGCACAGGGGGATAAGAAAGGTGAGCCAGTTTAAATGACCTTTATTCAAGCTCCATCGAAACAAACGCATAAGAGGATTTATCTAGCAGACTATAAAATAGAATTAGAAAAAAAGAACCAAATATCAAATGAATACACTTTCATCAAAGGAAGCTTATAAATGTATAATTATATAGAAAAATGTTTACTCTGGATTTTTAAGTTAAAAAACCAGTATTCATTAAAAATGGCATGCATGATTCTGTTATGCATAAATTAAAATATTAATAAAATGCATTTTATTGTTTAAGTTACTGTTACATATTTTAGAAAAAATGTCCAATTGCTCAAATACCTTTATATGTTTACATTCTAGAGAAAATTTCTTAAAAATCTAAATGTTTAGATTAACTGTCAGAAAATTAACCATTAAGTTATTCTATGTGACTTTTTCTGGTATCTCAAAATAGACAAGTAAATTGGGGATAACGTGTATAAATACATAGAAAAGCTCAAAATCAATATTTGTTTCTAAAAAGTCCTTTTCTTTTAGATTGTGAACTCCTCAAGTTAAAAAGAAAAACCCTGTTGTTATTAATGTGTGTCTATATATACATTTCACATATTTTACCCAATATGGTGATTAACATATAACTGACACTCAGTAGTTGCTAAATGATTTGCACACTTACTCCTTCTCATAGGTTCTCATAGGTTTTTACTATGATTCCTATTCTTATGCATCTACTAAAGATGTCTTGTCTGGGACACCTGGGTGGCTCAGTCAGTTAAGCATCTGTGTTCAGCTCAGGCCATGATCCCAGGATCCTGCGATCAAGTCCCATATCAGGCTCCCTGCTTGGCAAGGAGACTGCTTCTCCCTCTCCCTCTACCTGCTGCTCCCCCTGCTTGTACTCTCACTCTCTCTCTCTGACAAATAAATAACTTTAGAAAAAAGATGTCTTATTTTATGAAATATCCTATATTTTTGAGACAACATAATATGTGGGATTATCTTATCATACTCTATGATTAGCTACACTAGGTTGAATCTGTGGACTCTGCTTTCTACTTTGGTAGTCACTAGCCACATGTGGCTTTTTCAATTTTGATTAAAATTATTTAAAATTAAATAAAATTGAAATTCAGTTTAGTGGCGTTAGCCACATAGCAAGTATTCAGTAGTCACACATAGTTAGTGGCTACCATGACAACGGTAGAACATTTCTGTCATTGCAGAAATTTCACCTGAAGAGCACTGCAGTAGATCATGCCGTGTACTGGGGACATACGGAGCAATAACAAATTGGGTACATTTGCTTTACAAATAATATATGGTGATTACCTCTATAAGTTGACTATTCATCATTTTAGGCACTCATAGAACTTCATGGATCTTAGCTATATCTATAAAAGTCCCAATAGATCATGTCGCCCAGCCATGTTGGTGATAATTTGATATATCAGAACCTTGACACTGGGAAAAGCAGTGTGCTAAGTAGAGGAGAGAATTCAAGTCCATTGGAAAATTATTGTTCTCACTGTTAAATGTAAATGTAATTAGAGTTTGTTTATAAATTAATACATCCAGGCCACGTGTCAGAAGCAAATTGCTATTATGGTCCAACATGTTAAGTAAGTAACAAACATCCTGTTGAGAATCAAGAACAGGGAGGATATGTCCTTTTGGAAAAGTAAAAGCATTTCACAGTGTGGTTCACACTAGGCTGGGTTTGGAAGTATGAGTAAAGAGTGTTCGGCAGAACGGACGGGGAAGCGTATTTTAGACAAACTACGTAGCATGAGTAAAAGTCACAAAATCACAAATGCGTATGCATTTGTAAAGCAATGAGAAAGTTTTGACTGGAACAGGAGGAATAAGGGATAGAATGACAGCAGACTGGAGAAACCAGTTTCTTCTGTTTTGTTAGCATAATTTTGTTTCGTAGTGTCTAGATACCCCTTGATAAATATATGAAATTGACTTTCCAGGCACACAGAACCGTGGGCCTGGCCCGGCCTTATTAAATGAGGCTGCACCGTGGGTGCACACACTGTGAGCTAGTTTGAATCTGTCTGACTGCTTCTCACCTGTTTAAACCACCCTTGTTTATGTAGTGGAATGACGATCATTATGAACAAAATTTTTCATTTCTTTTTTTTTTTAAGATTTTATTTATTTATTTGACAGACAGAGATCACAAGTAGGCAGAGAGGCAGGCAGAGAGAGAGGAAGAAGCAGGCTGTCCGCAGAGCAGAGAGCCCGATGCGGGACTCGATCCCACAACCCTGGGATCACGACCTGGGCCGAAGGCAGTGGCCTTAACCCACTGAGCCACCCAGGTGCCCCAAAACTTTTCATTTCTAAGGTAGCCCAGAGTTATGATCCAATAGTATTGCCTCTTTGGCAGAATATTCCACCAGAAAGATACATAAGAATTCTTTGCTAAGTATATATCTTTAGGTGCATGGTTGATCTTCCCTTCATATTTTTCATCATTGTTGTTAAATGTGAAGTCTCCATGGTTTTACATATTTTGGGGGCATTCTCAGTAATGTTATCAGTGGGAGAAGTAGACATGCTTAATAAACTGTCCATTATTTCATGACATGTGAAATGGGGTGAAAAACATAGGTAAAACCCAGATCACATTTGCAGTTACTTCTAGAAGCAACACTAAGATTATATTCCTGTGAAAAATAGAAGGTATTTGCAAATATCTTGTGTCTCTATAAATAGTACTGCAGTTTTCTGGAAAAGTCCCATAAACTAAACAGAAAATAGATTAGTTTGCTGTCAAGGAATTTAACTAAAATGACAGATAAATATCTAGAGAGAAAATGTTAATTTGATTCAAGGAGAATGAAGTAAGACATACAAAAGAATCCTACAAAGAATAGCTTCAATAATAACACTGCAAAGTAAATGAAAGGAAAGAGAGTCAGGTAGAAAAGGTTTAGGGATTTAAGGGAGTTGTTTGCAAAAAAAAAAAAAAAATGCTCTGCAGGCAAGAAAAAATGGAATAAAAATATCCAGAAACAGACATACCATTGAAAATAATCCTAGGTCACCTCATATATTTAACATTTCTAAAGAAAAAAGTCTTAAAACATTAATGAATTCTGCCAATTAAGAATACAACCAAATATGTTGACATATGGCTCACACAAATACAATAAATCTGGGGATATTTCTGAGTTTATTTCCTTCACTGAAGAGTTCTCAAGGAGGAGTCATCTGATTAGAACCTGCATAAGTTTTACAAAGTGTTCAGATTACTTCACACTAATTATTTTCTTTCTGGAGTAGTTATTATTGTGCTATTAGAAATCTAGGTAATTGTTCTTTTTTCAGGAATATAAAACAACTCCCCCCCCTTTTTTTTTCCATTGGGAATTCTGTTCAGCTTAACATATATTGTAGGTATTGTATGAATGACAACGATGTTGATCTGTGATAAGAGAATGATTCACAGATGTTCAGTCCACTGCAGTAGTATAAAATGGCAGTGTTTCCCAAGAAGACACCACAGCCACAGTTCACAACCTGAACTCTTGTTTGATAGAGAGTAAACAATTACCATGACCATGGATGATCCATAACATTTTATCAAGCATATACTAAGTACTTAGCATTGCTCAGTCATGAGGAATGCAGATGACATTTAGTCATGATTCTTCCAGTGAGCTTATATTGATTTAAAAAGAGAAGACTAGTATGTTACTGTAGACAGTGAGCTTATATTGATTTAAAAAGAGAAGACTAGTATGTTACTGTAGGCAGATTTCATATTGCACTCCACTGAACACTATGCGATTGGAGTTCAAGACAGTCTCTTAGAAAAAATAAAATTTAATTTGGGCTTTAAAAGATTGTTTAGATCAAATGAAAGGGAAAAAGAGGGAATTTGTAGAAAGGACCCTAACCTAAGAGAAGATATGTGATATATTTATGAATCAATAAGGAAAAACAAAAACAAAATACCTGGCTAAAAAGAAGGGTGTGCTAAGAAGCAGGAGAGCAGAGGGAGATACATATTTATAATTAACAATTTTCACAAAAAGAGATGTAATTCTCACATTTGTAGAAGAGAGATGGAGTTGCCAAATTTTAAATAAACTTGAGTATCAAACCATTAGAGTTGGTCTTAAAAAGGCATAACATAGAAGCGACGAAGTTTGTAGTATTCTGTGTTTCTTCCATTCACCTGTGACTGATTGATCTTAAAGCAGATGCCTGAGCAGAGACGGATGAGCTCTCCAGTTAAAGACTTCTTTTCTTTTAAATCCAAATGAATGACAATTAGAAGCTGGTTTAAGAGTAAGAAGAGCAAAATGAGAAATATTAAAGAAGAAGTAAAAGCACAGCATATATGAAAGGGCTCAGTGAGTAAGATGACGGAACTTGTTTATCCTTAAGCCTCGGAATGATATGGGAGCCATAAAGTAATAAATGTGATTGTGGATACATATAACCTAAGGATTTCAGAGTAATCATTTTCTCTCAATTCTTACTTGACACTGTGACCTAAATAAGAATATAGTAGACAGAGTCTATTTGAAGGATAAAGTTTGAGACGCTATGTTTATTTTAAATTTTTTAGAGTACTTATAAAATTACACAAATCAATACCAAAGTATGTAATGAAACTCCCACCCAAAGCAACCGTGTGCTTGGCAGAGGTAACAGATAAACATAGTCAGTGGGCATCCTTATACACCCATGTCAGTGGGCATCCTTATGTATCCATGCACATTTTTGCATACATATTTTTATTTGTATTTGGATCTGAAAGGAAATATATTCATATTCTCCATAAAATATTATTCATAAATTTCTGAACCTTGTGGGTTTTTTAAATCTTTACATTACTTTAAGATCTTTCTGTGATAGCATATGTAGATATAGTGCATAATTTTAAAAACTTTATTGTCGGGCACCTGGGTGGCTCAGTGGGTTAAAGCCTCTGCCCTCGGCTCGGGTCATGATCCCAAGGGTCCTGGGTTCGAGCCCCGAATCGGGCTCTCTGCTCCACAGGGAGCCTGCTTCCTCCTCTCTCTCTGCCTGCCTCTGCCTACTTGTGATCTGTCTGTCAAATGAATAAAATCTTAAAAAAAAAAACTTTATTGTCATCTGTGGTAGACTGAATTATTGATCTCAATTCTTAACTCTCCTCTAATAGAATTTTAGGTCCACATCCTTGCCCTGGCCTTATGGATTATAATGTACTCTCCCCAGTCTCTTGACTGTGGGCTTGAGCACCTGACGCTTTGGCCATGGGATGCAGTGCATAGATAAGAGCAGTTTTCGTGGTAGGGCTCACTCCAATATGTTATTGCCATTGTGATGTCAAGATCAAGCCTCGGGAGCCACTGGCTCTTCTGCTTGCTTCCAATGTAACACATGTGAAATAGACCCACAATTGAAGTGAATCCCCTTAACACCCAGATCCTCAGACTGAAACAGAGATTTCCTAATACAAACAAACTCAGGCATGTTAAGGAGAAATAAATGTTTATTTTTGTGTTTTACATAGACTTTGTGTTTGCTCTAATGTAATAACAAACAAGTAGTACGTATTCCTTAATTTATGGTAGTATATTTATTTTATCATTCTATTGTTAGGCATGTATGTTGTCTACTATTAAGTATAAATCAAGCCGTAATTAATACATACATAGTTGTGCACATGTGGGCTTGAATATGTTAAGGATTTTTATTTTTACATAGTAGAACTTACTGTGGCTCCCATTAGTAGAAGGGAATTTATTAGAAGTATCCTAAAGACTCATGAAGTCAGTCAGCTGCTTGGGGGAAAACTTGGGGGAAAAAAATTCAACTCCAGAGCAGAACTAGAACAAGAATATATTGGTATATTGGAAAGAAAACTTTGGCAAGACCAATAGATCTCAGACATCCCCCATGTTTTTACCCATGCTAAAGATTCATTTCCTATAGGGAATATCTGATTGGCTTAGCTTAGGTAGAGATTCTATTTCAAGTGGAAGATATCACAGTGTAGTCAGGGAAATTGGAAAATGGTCAGCCATTTCCTTTTCTTCTACTGCTCCCCACCCAAAAAAGGGAAAGGATCATTATAATAGCTTTGTCCCGAGTCTGCTTAGCTAATCTGGAGCTGTGTTTGTAGAACCCCTTTCCTTGTGCAAGACTTAGAAGCTAAAAATGAAACAAGTAGCCATGTTTCAGATGCCTAGCATCTTGATTATGTTTTTGCTGATCTGCTAACTTACCTAATGTATTTTTGGAAAGAGCCTAGGCCAACCAGCTACCACCAGATATCTTAATTCAACTTCTACAAGAGATGCTATTACAAAAGCATAAATTATTCCCAGCAGCCTCAGTAATAGTTTGATATATAATTCAGGTCACTTGTTTCTTTGCTGATGACCTTGTGATCATGTTTAAAATATCAGCAAACCTCTCTGTCATACCATAAAGAGGTCTGCATGATTTCATCCCTACCTTATTCATCTTATTCCAGGCCTCTACAATCATACACTGACTTTATTTTGTTCTTTTAACATTCTAAATTATTTTCTTCCCTTTTTTTAATTGGTAGAAAATGATCGAGTATTTTTATTATGTCTTAATTGCTAATATATCTAAAACTTGTCCAATTAAAAAAATTGCCAAGATTTTCTTGTTGGAGTTTCTCTTGCTAAGCCTAACCTTGGCATTATTGGATTCCTGTACAGGGACATCTTGTCTCCACTTCAGTTGATAGGTTTAGATTTGAAAATAAGGACAGGAATAATGGTTTCCCATTATAACAGATGACATCATTGTTCAGCTCACCCACTGTTGAACATTCTGGTTTTATAAGTCAGAAAATGTCTTCATTGGCTACCTGTATATTTGGCCCCAGGAAACAACCATACATTAGCCATTGCCAAATTTGCCTACAGGTCTTGAAACTCTTTGCCATTTCTGGTCTTGTTGTCTTGCTTCTGATAGCTAAGCATCACTATTTGGTCTCTGCTACTCCAGAATCCTATTACTGCATGGAAAGAAAGGGGCTGGCTCCACAGAGGCATGTTCTACCTGGACTATGGGACATAGCCCTGTTGAGTCTTAAGAATGCTGCCATTCTACTTACCCAGAGCACATGATACCACTTCAGTGAAAAGAATGTTTTTTGGGTTACCTGGGAACACAATGACCCAGTTGATTCCCTGGTCTTATACAGTTATCCCACTCTAGTATGCCCACTTCTTGAGCTCTCTGGCCTTGTTCTTAATACTCTGCCAAGGGAGTTCCAACTCCACCTTATTTGCTACACAGTATATCACCTTCTCTAAACTTAAAGGAGCCATTGCCACATCTTACTGGGATCAGCTTCAAGTATCCTGCCAAGATGTTAATGTTATATCTTGCCTTCCTTAGTTCAGCACCCTCAATATCCATGCCTATATATGTTCTTGGTTCCTGCTGGTAGATATTTGCCAGGCTCAGCAGCTCTTTTGAGTTAAAACTCGATTTTTCCTTGTGACTGGGATCTTCATTTAGGCCATGCTGAATAGTGGCCATAGTTGTTGATCTGGGGAAAAAATGCGAGAAAGAAAAGACACTTGATGCAGATGAGCATTATCCTCTGAGGCATACATCTCAAATGATGCCTTTCCTTTATATTCAGTCACTGGTGGTGGTGGTGGCAGTAGCTGGGAGGTAGTCTTCATTGGCAAGGGAAGGGACTGCTACTGCCAACTGGAGATATTAAGGGAATTTGGGGGTTTTTAAGCTTTTCAAGTGAATCTATTCAAATGTCCCCATCCTAGTCCTCAGGATATCAATCCTTCATTACTTCACTATTAAGGCCTTGCTTCTAGCATGAGTGATTGTTAGGTGGTGAGTGTTTTCTACATAATTTTTTTTATCAGTTTTACAATTAAATTTTTAGTTTCATTTCCAGTACAATCTGTACTCCAGCTGAGGGAAATAAGGTATCTTTAAATGTTGCCATGGAGGTCTTCTGACTTTCATAGTGTGTCTTGAGTTAATTACTGGCTGAAGCTGACCATTGAATACTGCTTTTTAAAAAAAAAGTAGTTAAAAATTCAAAACCACAGTAAGATACCACCTTACACCAGTTAGAATAACAAAAATTAAAAAACAGGAAACAGCAAATTTTGGCGAGGATGAAAGGGGAACCCTCTTACACTGTTGGTGGGAATACAAGCTGGTGCAGCTATTCTGGAAAACAGTATGGAGGTTCCTCTAGATATTAAAAACAGAGCTACCCTACAACCCAGCAATTGCACTACTACATATTTACCCCAAAGATACAGATGTAGTGAAAAGAAGGGGCACATGCACCCCAGTGTTCATAGCAGCAATGCCATGATAGTCAAACTGTGGAAGGAGCTGAGATGTCCTTCGACAGGTGAATGGATAAAGAAGATGTGGTTCATATATACAATAGGATATTACTCAGCCATCAGAAAGGGTGAGTACCTACCATTTGCATCGACATGGCTGGAACTGGAGGGGATTATGCTGAGTGAAATAGGCAAAACAGAGAAAGAAAATGATCATATTGTTTCACTTATATGTGGAACATAAGAGATACATGAGGACCATAGGGGAAGGGAGGGAAAACTGAAGGGGAAGAAATCAGAGAGGAAGACAAACCATGAGAGACTGTGGACTCTGGGTACCAAACTGAGGGTTACAGAAGGGAGGAGTGGGGGGATGGGCTAACCAGGTGATGGGTATTAAGGAGGGCACGTGCAGTGATGAGCACCGGACGTTATACACAACTAATGAATCATTAAAAACTACATAAAAAACTAATGATATAGTATATGTTGGCTAACTGAACATAATAATAATAATAAAAGCAGAGAACTGAATCTCCAATTATTTTAACTTTATTGGCCCTCCTGTCTTTCAAGTGTTAGACCCTTGTGTATGCCAGTACTTCTCTTTTCCTTTGTACCTCATGACAAAGCACCCTGATGCGAGTTCGGATAAGAGATAAGGAACATAGTATGGTGAGGAAGTATGGAAGTGGGTCAAGGGAGGGAGGGCAAATCAGAGAAGTTGGCGTTCATGATCAGGATTTGCAATTGAGTTTAATCTTTATAGGAAAACTCTAAAAATCTATTTATGGAACACGCTTCAAACTTGTCCCACCAAGGAGCAAGGAAGCTGGTATGTTTTCATTTTTTGAGAGTTATTCCTGAGGATATGAACTCACCAACTATTCTGGCCTGTTCTAAGCCCCACCTGAACTAGCTTCTAGGGCCAGAGAAGGACAGGTACTTAGGAAGCTGTGGGTTTATGTAGGAGTGATCTCTCAAAGAGCACGTACCACCCAAGATGGAATAAGGAGATTGATTAATCATCATTGCCATGAAATAATTTAGAAACACTCAGAAGTTTTATTTAATTTGTTTAGTGTCTAAGATCATGTGATTAAAACCTGGAGCTTTTGCTAGTCAACCCACTTTTAGGTTTTGTATTATATTCATGTGTGAATATTAAAGAACACTGCCATATTTGACTAAAATATTTCAAGTACTTTTTTTCTACCAATCTAACAGCTTTCTTTAAAAATATTTTTTATGAGTCTTAAGATTTTAGTGATTATTTCAAATACTTAGCAACCTTAATCAAAGTTAGAACATAAACACGGGTAACAAAGCTAGAAACATTTATAGTTTTTGTTTTTATTGAAATTAAGTAAATTTGGGGACAACTGAGCCCAGGTGGCTCAGTTGTTAGGCATCTTCCTTTGGCTCGGGTCATGATCCCAGGGTCCTGGGAGCGAGTCCTATGTCGGGCTCCCTGCTCAGTGCCAAGTCTGCTTCTACCTCTCCCACTCTTCCTGCTTGTGTTCCCTCTCTGGCTGTGTCTCCTCTCTCTGTCAAATAAATAAATAAAATCTAAAAAAAAAAAAAGTAAGTTTGAATAATTGATTTACTTTGATGTTTCCTATGTATTTGTAACAGCAATATAATTCTGAATCCCAGAGTCTCTTATTTGAAGGCTTTTGCTATTGCTAGTTTTCAAATTTTAAATAAATTGTTTAAATTAATACACTGAAATAACTTAGTTTTGTTCCAAATTGCTTTGTTTTTCCATTATTTTTCATATATTTTATTGCTTAAACTTCAATTTTTGCTGAATATTTTCTTTGTTTCTGCAGCAGCACAGAAATTATCACAAAATACCATGAAGTTTCTAGTAGAGTTAGAGAGAATTGTTTGCTTTGTTATTAGGCATTAAAATTGATGTTAAACTGGCAGTAGAAAAGAAATGCATTATGCAAATAGATGATTTGATCAGGGAATTTGAATGAAATAAAAAGCAAAAACATCTTATTTTACATATCGATAACAAGTGGAAAAAAGTTTAGCTATGTGTATTTTTTCAAAATGAATTCTATTGTTTAGATAACAAATCATTCTGAGAGCAGAATTATTTGAATAACTAAAATTGATGTGCTTATAGATTGAGAAATGTGATAATATTACTGATCATAAGTAAAATATGTGAATAGTTTCAACTTTAGAAAATGAATATTATATTAATATAATGATTTCATATTGTCTAGCAAATTGATGGATCTTGCTCATAAACTTGTGGTTGGTACATTATTGCATATGTGGCTTATTTTAAGCATGGAATTAAATTATATCCACATTTCTCTAATTGTGTTTCAAAATGAAGGTCCACCGGGTAAATGAGTATGAAATTCATCACCTACAATAGATTGTAAATTGCTGTTAAGCAAATAGGAAAGTCACTGCTAAAAACTCTCATCCCGAATTCACTTTACAAATCTAGAGCCAGGTATTTTCTGAACATTTCCTCTCCTTTACCCTCCCTTTGAATTTTTATCTGTATGTTAATTTTATTTGTAATTATATAAATTATGGTAACATTCATTTGCCCACAAGGAACAGGCTTTTCAAAGAGGTTCTGAGTGATGGCAGCTTGAATGTGTCCATAATCCCTCTTATTTCCCAATTGCCATTCAGCTACCACATACCTTTCCAGGATAGAATCTTCCTATATCTGGCAGATCAGTGAGACCTGGAGAGTTTGATTTAGTACGTGGTCTGGAGAGGTCTGGATCGAGGGTGCTGGCCTGTAATACTTCCATCTTTGGTCCAAAGAGTTCCAAGGTAGGGACCAACAGTAGGGAGACTTGGGTCAAGGCTGAAAGTATTGGATTCTCCAGAAAGCTTGACTGAAGAAATCTATGGAGTCTGAGAATACAGGTTTTAGCTGGTTTGAGATTGTTATCACCATGCTTCTCATCACATTATCACCCTTAGGTTTGCTCTACTGGTCCTGTGTCTTAAATAAAAATAGAAACATGACCACAAAATGGAAAAGAATAAGTCACCAAAAAAGTTGTGCATATCCAGAATGATGGTGTGAGATGTTCAATGGATCCTCTCCCTAGTGAAACAAATTATTTAAACAGTAAAAATTATTTTCGAAAAATTTAAAGTATAACTTAAAAATTAAAACTTAAATTATTTAAATTTTGAAATATTAAAAACTGTCTTAAGGGCACAAAGTAAATGAATACATATTTATTTAAGAAAATCTGCTTTAATTTTTTTTTTTAAAGATTTTATTTATTTATTTCAGAGAGAGAGCATGAGAGGGGAGAAGGTCAGAGGGAGAAGCAGACTCCCCGTGGAACTGGAAGCCTGATGCGGGACTTGATCCCGGGACTCCGGGATCATGACCTGAGCTGAAGGTAGTCGCTTAACCAACTGAGCCACCCAGGCGCCCAAAATCTGCTTTCATTAAGAATAGTTAGTATCTGTGGCATTTGAACAATAATTCTTCCATTCCTCCCCTCTCTACTCCAGCTAAGTGTGATGGCACCTGTGCTCTGGGTGCATGTGGTCAAGAAAACAAGATTCCCTCTCCTCCCAGCTTCCAGCCTGTTGCTATGGTTTTATCCCAAGTGAGGCAGGCCGCTAACATCTCTCAGACCATTCAGTTCTGTATTGTAGCGGCTTTATTTAAAAGAGGCATGGATAAGAGGGAGAGGACCAGGATATCTAGCCCCATTCACAGAATATCTACCTCTAACCATGCAGCTTATTGAGAATATTTGACCACAACTGCACCCATCCCATGTTGTTCATAGGTCACAAGTTTTATACTAGGAGGGTCAAACTGAGAACAGTGCTACCATTCCTACCCCTCAAACTATTTATAGAGAAATGGTGTTACACAGGGAGAAGTGGCTACTATCCCTGCCCTTGGCTTTGGTGCAATTGCTTAGAGTCTTGGGCTAGAGAAAAAAGCAGACTGTAAAAACAGATAAGTCCATAGCTTGCCCAAAATGGGGGCTGACTTTATTTGGGGCAGAACATAGGGGAGTTTATTCTTAAATGTTGTGTTGAAAACAAGAAATATCTCTTGTTGAGTAATGAAGAGAGATCAGTAGCTCCATATTATTAGGTAGATCACCAAGAAGTTTAACAGAAATAATCAAGGAAAGAGACAAGTAAGAGGACTGCCCCTCTAGTCAGAGGAATGTTTGGAGATTGGCAACACTCTGCATTTGCAAAAAGGGTTCAACCCTAATTGAATCAACTACGAAACAATTGATAACCCAGAGCATTGTCAAATGCAATAGAGAGATAATATGCCAGTTAATAGAGGTTACCATATACGTTCTATAAAGTAGAAGACTGGCCAGAAGATTGGTGGGAAAATCAAAAAAAGCTACAGTCAGAAATAGCCTGGCAAAATGGCAGCCATCCCTCTTGGTCAGTAAGTCTGTTCACACACCCAGGGTGGTGCTGTTTGAGGAACAACATTAGAGGCTGCCGGGGGAATAGAGTTCCCTGAACTAGTCCTGTGAAGTCACTAAATAATGATAAGCTCTCTGGTGGAGGAGTCTGTATGCAGAGTTGCTCCAATATATCAACTAAAATTACATTAATTCGTTAATTAATTAGAATACCTGAATTCAACAACAAATTTTTTTTTAAAGATTCTATTTATTTATTTGATGGATAGAGATCACAAGTAGGCAGAGCAGCAGGCAGAGAGTGAAGGGAAGCAGGCTCTTCGCCGAGCAGGGAGCACGATGTGGGACTCGATCCCAGGACCCTGAGACATGACCTGAGCCGAAGGCAGAAGCTTAACCCACTGAGCCACCCAGGCGTCCCCGACAACAAAGAATTTTAAGACATTTTAAAGAAACATGGAATTGTCCATACAGAAGCTTAGACATTAGGCTGAGAAGTAAAGGACTTTAAAACAATTAATTAAGTGCCCAAGATGGTGCAAAACCAGTTTGCTTTTGAGGGTTACTCATTCAGAAAAAGATTGCTACAGCCCCAATACTCTAAAAGTTGAGGAAAGAATTAACATTTAGCAGAGATCTGTAAACTGGCCCTGTTAATCTCACAAAATTACAGAAAAATACATAAAACAGTAGGATATAGTCAGAGTCAGACCCCAAACAGACATCTCGGAGTGTTAAAAGGCTGAAAATCTGGAGCAGCAGATGTATTTGTATATCTGTCCTGTATTTTATTTCACCACATATGGTTCCATATTACCACTGAGCATGGTTATAGTAGTTCTGCTCATGTTGTTAGAGTTAAGGCAGTAATGCCATTTATAAACATTTTTCCACCCAGGTGTTCCAATTATATTTAACTTTATATATTTTTTATGACTTTAATTTTGTCATAAAGTTAGGTCACTGAAAGCATAAAATATCACAGTGGAAGATTTCCATTTTATTTCTTATGATAGACTCAGCATCAAAGAGTTATTAAATCATGTGTATCTCTTTATGCTGCCAGTTTTGTTGAAAGATTTTTAGAACAAGCAGAACTTTTCCTACATGCATTCAGTTGGCCACATCCCCTGAGAATCCTGATGTCTACAAGCCCTAATTTCACATTATCTTTCACCCCCTTTGCCTTGGCTTCCATCTCTAATTTTCAGAGAAAAGTTAGCTTTGAAAACAGAAGAATCCAGAATCAGCAACCAATGGAATTGGCTTCAGTGGGTGACTTATCACATTCACAGGGTGGCAAACCTTTCTTGTTTCTTGTACCTGCTTGTACAGAACAGGTAGTAAGGGATTGAAAAAATGATACAATTTATTTTTATCCCTGTGTGAAAATCATAGTACCCAAAAAGGCACTGTATTCTGAAAGTGTTCAATCTTACTTGATAGATTTTATTTGGAAAACTTCTTTAGAGAGACCATTAGTTTCAGTCCTATCTCCTCGGTCTGTTATAACTTAAAATCAGCACTGCATCCTCTTGTAATGTATTAGAACCTCTGAAGAGATCAACCTTGGACATGAACTCTCTGTAAGCTTCCTCTCCTATCCATAAATTAATAGGTGGGTGCATAATGGGAACAGACAAGAACAGTGTTTCTGAATTCTCTCTGCATCCTCACAGCTAAGCAAAGCAACCAAAAACCTTGCAGCCTGTGTCATCTGTTGCTTATATTAGTCATCTTAATGAAATCATTTCATTTTGTTAAAGACAAAAGATGGAGTCTTGCTTCTGATATTCTAAAATAAACTGGTGTGAATTGCGGAGGTCTCTCTAAGTGGCTCATCCATTTATTCTTGAGACCGCTTCTTCTCTTAACCCTGCCTCGTCCTTCCTGTGACTGAAAAGCACACTCCAAGAAAATTCACTTGAAATCAACCAAATTCTTTCAAATTTCTTCAGAAACATAATGGAACTGGAGGGCATTAAGCTGAGCGAAATGAGTCAATCAGATACAAACAATTATCCTACGGTTTCACTCATATGTGGAATAGGGGTAACAGTGCAGAAGACCGTAGCAGGAGGGAGGGAAAACTGAAGGGTAAGAAATCAGAGAGGGAGCCAAACCATGAGAGACCCTTAACCACAGAAAACAAACTGGGGGTTGTGGAGGGGAGAGGGTTGGGGGAATGGGGCAACTGGGTGACGGGCCTTAAGGAGGACATGTGATATGAGGAACACTGGGTATTATATGCAACTGATGAATTGCTGAACTCTACCTCTGAAAGTAATGTTGGCTATGTTAGCTAGTTAAATATAAAAAAGGGAAAAAATAGAGACATATTTTAAATTTTAGCTGCCAATAGATAGCTATGATTAGTTATAAGGAATCGTAGGTATTATTCTGGTACAAGCACTGTTTTGCAGATGGGGAAGCAATTATTACATTTTATAAAATATCTCCAGTGCCTTAAGATTTTTGACTAATAAATGAGAAACTATAACCAGCTGCTACTGTAATTTCTTTAAGCCCTTCGCTAGGGTCATATTTAATTCAGATTCTCTGCAAGAAATACAGTTTTTATGTGGTTTTTATGTATGTATTATGAGCCAGTTATAATATGAAGTTCATCAGAATTGATAATGGAAGATAACTGGCCATAATTGCCACAGTCTGTTTAAATGTTTCTATCAAATGTATGTATCTAGTATTGTCCTATATTCCTAGAATTGAACAAAATGCATTATGTTGAATGATTAATTATTACATGAAGGCATGTCTTTTTGTACTATTATATGTTGATAAGCACTCAAAACACAAAGACATAAAGAATATACAAGTTTTTGTACTATTAAATATGTAAAGTAGGGTTGCCTGGGGGGCTTGGTCTCTTGAGCATCTGACTCTTGGTTTCAGCTCAGGTCACAATCTCAGGGGCATGGAAAGTAGCCTCACACTGGGGTACACACGTGGCACAGAGTCTGCTTGGGATTCTCTTCTCCCTCTCCCTCTGCCCTTCCCCCTGCTCGCTCTCTCTCTCTAATAAATAAATAAATAAATAAATAAATAAATAAAATCTTTAAAACAGTATATAAAGACTGATACATAGGAATAAACACAAAAATAATGTTCACAGACTATTCCAACACATTTTTTATATGTTAAATTGAGAATAAATAAAGAATATAAATTCTTGGTAATGGGATTGTAAAGTGTGAATAGATATAATTAACTTCATATACTTAATTTTTATAATATGTGCAATTTATATACAAAACTGATTATATATTTGACTAAAATAAAACTTAAAAATATCTGACAAGTGAATGCAATCTTGAATTTTCATAATTCTTAAACTTTAAAAACAGTATTGTAATTTCCTGATATGTTTGCCTAAACAATGTATTTTAAAAAAATTTAAAAATATTTTATTTATTTATTTGACAGACAGAGATCACAAGTAGGCAGAGAGGCAGGCAGAGAGAGAGAGATGCAGGCTTCCCGCTGAGCAGAGAGCCCAAAGTGGGGCTCAATCTCAGGACCCTGGGATCGTGACCTGAGCCGAAGGCAGAGGCTTTAACTCACTGAGCCACCCAGGTGCCCCTATTTTTAAATTTTTAAATGTGAAATAATTGTGTTTCTCAAAACCCAATTTGATAAATATTAAAATATTAAATAAGTATCTTAAATTTTATAAAAGCAAATAAATATAAACAAATATTAGGAAGTATAATACAGAAAACCTATATAATAAAAAACAAATTAATAAATTCAGAAGTTAGTTCTTACAAAATTCTTTTTTTTTTTTTTTAAGATTTTATTTATTTATTAGTTAGAGAGAGAGCGAGCACAGGCAGACAGAGTGGCAGGCAGAGGCAGAGGGAGAAGCAGGCTCCCTGCCGAGCAAGGAGCCCGCCCGTTAGAAAATTCTAATAAAATAGACAGAATTCTAGGAAATATGGTGAAAAAAGAGACAAAAGTGAGAAAGACAAAAAGTGTGAGAGAAACAGATTTAAAAAATGAGAAAATATATCAGTGATCATAAGTATAGAGAATTTTGTTAATCCTAATACTGTGTATAACTACTATTTGAGTTATAACAAATGCATTAAATACCCTTTAAACAGAAGTTACCTACCATAGTAGTCACCCTCCCCTTGCTCTTTACTTGAAAAGAAATGGTTTCAACACCTCCTAATTAAAGAAAAAAATTATGAATAATCTTCCTCAAAGTTAGTAAAATCTCCTTGAATTCCTAAAGTTCTAAGAATAAATAACATTTTATCTGTTGCTCTTCTGCACTTTTAAAAAATATTATTTAATTAATTAATTAATTAATTAATTTTATTTATTTGAGAGAGAGACACAGCGAGAGAGGGAACACAAGCAGGGGGAGTGGGGGAGTGAGAAGCAGGTTTCCCACTGATCAGGGAACCTAATGCAGGGCTGGATCCCAGAACCCTGGGATCATGACCTGAGCTGAAGGCAGATGCTTAACCGACTAAGCCACCCAGGTGCCCTGCTCTTATGCACTTTTTTTTTTTAAAGATTTTATTTATTTATTTGTCAGAGAGAGAGAGAGAGAGTGAGAGCAAGCACAGGCAGACAGAGAGGCAGGCAGAGGCAGAGGGAGAAGCAGGCTCCCTGCCGAGCAAGGAGGCCGATATGGGACTCGATCCCAGGACACTGGGATCATGACCTGAGCCGAAGGCAGCTGCTTAACCAACTGAGCCACCCAGGCGGTCCTCTTATGCACTTTTAATGTCACTGATTTATGTTTGATTTGTTAAGGTGCTGAATTATACTTACTAATTTTCTGATATTAAAATCGACCTGGCATTCTTGGATTAAACTCCATGTTTTTAAGGGGTATTCGTTTTGTATATGCAGCAGGATTTGATTTCCTAGATTTATTTGGACTCTTTGCATCTATACTTTCTAGTGAGATTGTCTGGTAATTATTATTATTTTCCTTCTGGCCCTTGTGATGTTTAAATTATCATAGTCTTAAATACTAAGGTGAGGTGTAATTCTTTTTATATCACCTGGAGTAGTTTGTAAGCTTGAAAATCTATTTCTTTCATTTTAGTTACAACTCTCGATAATACCATCTGAACCTGGATATTTCTTTTGGGAGAGACTTAAAATTACCCTTTCAGTATATTTTAGGGTTATTCAGATAATGCATTTCTTCTAGAATAAATTCTGTGTGCTATGTTCTCCAAGTTTTAAAATACGGTGACAATTTTATCCATGATAAAACTTCATCTTAGTATCAGTGGCATCTACAGCCAAGAGCTTTTTACTTTATTGACCAGTTGCAACTTTGCTTTTTTTTATTAAACTTTCCTGAATTTTATCATTTTATTGATCTTTTTAAACAAACTCACTTTTGACTCTGTGGGGTATTTTTTTCCATTCTATTAATTTCTCCTATCTTTATTTTACTCAATATCTTGTTTTCAGTTTTATTTTGCTATCCATTGTTTTATATTCTTGAGATAGATGTTTAGTTTTTTAGTTTTAAGTATTTCTTCTTTTTGAATATAAGCCATTAAAAAGGACATAAGTTGCCCCCCCTTTAAGTACTGTTCACCTGCACTATCAAAGTTTTGATATGTCCTATTGTTTATTGTTAGTTACCAAGTATTTGCTGATTTTCCTATAATATATTCTTCCTTAATTTATTTGGAATTAAGGGAGTTAATAATTGTATGGTGCTTTCCAGCTTCTTTTCTTGTTACTTATTGCAAATAATACTGTTGTGCTAATTGAATATAATCTGTATAAACTTTTTTGAAATTTGTAATTCATTGTTTTATGGCACAGTATGATTATTTTTCACAAATGTTTTAAGTATGCATTCTGAAGTTCTGAAGTTATTCTGAAGTTATCATGTTCACCATTTTATACATATTCATCATTCTGTATTTTACACATATACCCATTAGGAGCAGTCAGTTAATTGTACTTTACAAATCTTCCAGATTACTTTACCTGCTTGAAAATGAATAATACAAAGTCTTTGAATGGATAGTCTCATCTGATACTGATATACTTCTCTTCGGATGTGTTTTAGAATACCTAGAACAAGGTATAAGTGGCACACCATTCAGCCAAATGTCCATAAACATTTTCTCTCAACCAAGGTTTTAAGAACTTTTGATTTAAATGTGTTCATCTGTTTTATTTCTTAAATTCTACATATGAGTAAAATCATGTTATTTAAGACAAGCAACTTCATGCCCTTATGGAGCTCACCTGGGAGATGAATGGGAGACATAGACAATAAACAGGTAAACAAATACATAATGACAGATTTAGTTAGTGAAAAGTGTGAGGAAGAAAAAAAGAAAGATGTGGTAGGAAACAGCAGTGTGGGGCTTCTTCAGACAAGGTGGGGAAGGCTTCTCTGAGGAGGTGATGTCAGACCTAGGACCTAAATGGCATGAAGGAGCTGGTTATGTAACACTCTGAGGGAGCAGTATTCCAGGCAGAGGGAATAGGAAGTGCAAAAGTCCTGAGACTAGAATATGGTTGGAGAGAATGAGGAACTGAAGGCCAGGGGTAAAAAAAATCTTGTAAAATTCTTGAAGGGCAAATTAATGCTTCAAAGTTTACTGATAATTGATGAGAGTGTATGCTATGTGCCAGATTTGGTAAATAGAAACACATGATTGGAGAAAATTAATTGTAAGACAATGTGACAGCATTGGGATAAATTATGGATTGTAACAGGTTCAGTATATATCTTAAACAAGGAATTAAATCTAATGTGCATTCACTTAAGGCTATTTCTGATGTAAGAATAGTAGATAGGGAGGGATCAGAAACAATCCAATTCTTATGACTAAGCTTCTTGATACTCACATATTATAGCAATATTTAGTGTCATTCTAGGTTCTGTTCTGTATTCTTTGCATGTATATCATGCAGCTGACTCCTTTCTCTTACATTTAATTTTCTTCCTACTGAAACACATTCTTTAGTAGTACTTTGATTGGGTTTCTATTTGCTACCTTTTCTATTTATGTAATAATATTTCTACTGTGCCCTGTTCTTCGAAAGAGATTAGGTGGTTATTAAAATTATAGGTTGACATGTATTTTCCCTTAGCACTTAAGGATACTATTATATTTCTTCTGGCCTATTGTTAGTCATTATAAGATATTTATCAGTTATTGTTTTTGTAAAGATACTGTGTGTTTTCCGTGTGTGTTATCTTAAGGAAAGCTTTATTGAGCTATAATTTGCATACAGCAAAATTAAAAAAAATTTTTTTTTAGTTCAGGTTGATGAGTTTTTATGAGCACATATGGTTCTGTAAACACTGCTCCTATCAAAATAGAGAATATGTCTGCTAAACCAAAAAGTTTCTTTGCGCCCACTGGGGTCAGTTCTCTTCCTCTACTCTCTTTTCCCACTTCAACCATTATTTGATTTTTTTCTCTAGTTTGCATTTTCCAAATGTCACATAAATAGAATCATCACTGTGTAGCTTTTTTTGTGTGGGTTCTTCAACTTAGCACAAAACATTTGAAATCCATCCATGCTGTTACAAGTATTAATAGCCCATCTATTTTTACTTATGAGTAGAACCCCATCGTATGGACCACTGTATGCTTATCCCCTGGTAGATGGACATTTGAATTGTTTAAGCCATTGGCAAATATGAACAAACATACTATTAACATTCAGATCAAAGTGTCTGTGTAGATATATGTTTTTAGGTTTCCCGGGTAGATACCAAAAAGTAGGATTTCTGGGTTTTATGATAAGTGAATGTTTAACTAGATAAAATAGTTCCAAAACTTTGTTTCAAGTGGTCTTATAATTTTTCATCACCACCAGCAATATCTAGGAGCTCCGTTTGCTTTTAATCCTCTCTAGTGCTTTTTTTTTTTTTAATAAATCAGTTTAATTCCCTAACTAGTAATATAAAGCAAAATAAAAGGAAAATAATATAAAATACAATATGAGGTATTCCACAAGATAAAACCAAAAAACACCACAGAAAAAAGCTGAACAGGTTTCTAAAATGGCCTTAAGGGCATGCACTGTCCCAGGGGAGAACCACCATCTGTACTCGGTCCTCTTTTATTTTTAATCCTTTCTCGTGCTTGGCAGAGTCAGGGAGTGTGTGTGTGTGTGTGTGTGTGTGTTGCCATTTAGTAAGTATGGAGAGCCAATCTATTGTGGTTTTAGTTTGCATTTCCCTGAAGTTTAATGATTCTGAACATCTTTTCATGGGCTTATTTGCCAACATTAGAGTTTCTGTGATAAACTGTTTGTTCAGATCTTTTGCCCATTATCTAATTGAATTGTTTATCTTTTATTGTTGAGTTGTAAAAGGACTTCATTATTTTTAATGCAACTTACTTATCATGCAAGTGTTATGCAAATATTTCATCCACGTCTATAGTTTGTCTTTTCATTTTCTTAGTAGTGTCTTTAGAAGAGTAGATTTTAGTTTTAATGAAGTTTGATTTATCAATTTTTTAAAAATTTTATGTTTGTGCTTTTTGCATCCTTTCTAGAAATCTTTACTTAATTATAGGCCACAAAATGTTCTATACATTCCTCTGGTAGTTTTATAGTTGTAGCTCATAAATTTAACTTTATGTTTCATTTTAAGTTAATTTCTGTTTATGATATAAAGTTAAGGGTAAAGGGTTTCTGTTTGTTTTGTTTGTTATTTAACAAATGTTCAAGCACTAGCACTATTTGGACTATCTTCTTCATTGATTTACTTTAGTACCTTTATAAAAGATAATTTTGCTGTATATATGCATGTATGTCTATTTCTAGATTCCCTAGTCTACTGACCTTTATACCTATTTTTCTTTCAGTTGCAAACTGTGTCAATTGTTGTAAATTTATAGTAAGATTTGCAATCAGATTGTGTAAATTCTTTAAACTTGTTCTGCTTTTTTCAAAGTTAATAGCTTATTTTAAAAACTTGTAGAAGAATAAATCCAAACTCTGAGCACAAATTCCCTAAATCCCTGATTTGTGTGTACTTGTTTTCTCTGGACCACAAATTTGGAGATTCTATTATAAAGAATTTACGTGGCAAGGGTGGCAGAAAATATACAGAGAAATAGACTTTCTTTTATATCTCTATTCTCTGTCTCCATTAAATGAAGAGTACCTGGGGCCAACTTTGATGAAAACACTGAGCATCAACACAGGCTCATCAAAACCTTCTTTTGAAGAAGTTTTATAGGATGACAGTGTAGAATCTTAGACTTCAACGCTGCCTGAACTCTTCTACTCCCATTTTTACTCAATTCAGATATTCCTTTTTTGACATTTTATAGATGATTTCAAGCCTTTGCCTAGAACATTTAATATTTTATAACATAGTTTTTTCTATTTAAATTATTCAGCTCTAATTTTTAAAAGCCCCACCTAATTTCAGCTAGAATCTGCCTGTCCTACAGTACTATGTTGATCAACAAGTCTAATAAACCTTTTCTACACTACAGCTCTTCAAATATTTTTAAATGGCTGTCAAATCCCCATTAAGCTTCTTTTCAACCTCCTACAACTTTCTTGAATTTCATTGTTTGCCAACTTGTCCTATTTCTTTTCACTCTTCTGATGTGCTTCAGTTTGCCTAAATGAAATACTCAGATACGAACCAAGTACTCTAGCTGGAGTTAGATCAATACAGTTTACTTCCAGGACTCTCGCAAAAATCTCACTTCTTCATTGTAACTGGGTAGATGTCTCACCAAATAAGACTAACAAAATAAAAGCACCCTTAATAGAAAGCTGTTCCCAAAGCAACTCTGCATCTTGCCTGTGTTCTAATCCTGGGCTATTGTTTGCAGCATTTTGAGACATTTGGATTTGACCATAGTTTATTAACCATGTTATTTTCTTGACTCTTTGTGACAATCCAGCTTAAAATCTACCTGCTTCAAGAAGAAGAGTCTGACTCTGTCCTTTGTTTTCACAATTCAATAAAATTTTACAATTATATTTAGTTCTCTATTCCAAGACTATCTTCCAGATGATTTTTTTTCTTTTTTCTTTATCTTTTTAAATATTTTCTTTCTTTCTCTCCTTCTTTCTGTCTTTCTTTCTTTCTTTCTTTCTTTTGGAGCGAGAAAGAGAGACTGGGGGGTGGGGAGCAGAAGATGAGGAAGAGGGAAAGAATCCCAAGTAGACTCTGCCCTGAGCGTACAGCCCCACATGGGGCTTGATCTCATGACCCTGAGATCATGACAGATGTGAGCTATAACCAAGAGTAGTATGCTTAACCCTGAGCCACCTGGGCACCCCCTAGTTTTTAATTATCTCTAAATACAGAGTAATAGTATACCGTATCTCCTTCCTACTTATTCTTTATTTGTTGAGGTAGTCACACTTTATTTATGAGACCATTCATCCTTATAATATTTGGCGTCTGATATATTTTAGACACAATATTAGACATTGAAACATAGAAGTTAAAAATGGCAGAAGTGGAACTCAAAGATTCATCAAGTCTTGTTCTTACACAGAACATTTCTAATCAGGCATATTGCAGAGTGGGTAACCTGCATTGAAACAGTATTATGTGCCTTTGTTAGATTTCTGGGTAGTGTTCCTGCCACAGATGATTCTGGACATAAGGTATACAATATGTGAACACATATGTTAAAATATATTCACCTTAATTTAATAAATGTACTTAACTGTTTTATTTATTTCATTGATCATATCTACCAACTTAAATTTTTCTAGCATTTATTACATTTCAAGTTGACCATTTTTCACAACAATCAGTGGTTGCAGTCTTGAGGCATGTCTAGAACTGCTTGAATTTGACCTAAAATCTAAGAATACAAATCCCTAGGATGGGGAAGAATGCACACCGAGGTGTGGGGATCTGAGAAGAGAAGAAACTTATGTTCTCCTTCCCACCTGGCACTCTGGACGGTGGAAATTTCCCAGGATATTGGAGAAAGGTCAGCAGTTTTGTGATAGACCTCTGTATGGAAATCCTACGGAGGTGGACCCGGTGAGGCAAGTTCAGAGCATCTCACTTGAGTCCTCTAGCTGAGCTCAAGTTGTGAGAGTGAAAGCCGCCTCAGATCTTAGTATGGACTTTACAACTAAGGATCATTCACCTCTCCCTGATGCTCCTATAACCCTCAAATGTGTATGTACTTATGTGGAGAAGGAATAAAAGAGATATTCCAGTCTTCACTGGAAGGAAAAGAACTAATACATTTTAAATTTTAATCTAAGTGAATAACTTAGATTTGGGTAAGTTTAACTCTCTGGCAGATTTGGAGTGGGAGAAATAAATTTATCCAGGTATAGGAAAATGAACTTGTGAAAACCCGTGTTAAAAGCCTCTGAAATTGTCACAGCAAATGATAAGGTAGTTCTAAAAGAATTATAACATGAACATATTGTCCTTGACGAGGGCTTGCTCAATCCCCTTTACTATTCTGCTTCATTTAAATAGAAAGTCACTTTATGTTCTTAGAAGAACCCTCAGAAAAGCATCAAGTAAAGAACTCCTTGCAAGCAGATATACTCATTCTTTACTAAACCCACACAGTCATAAGCAGACACTGAGAAATTCATTTAAAAATATTCTAAACTGCTTAAAATGCAATTCTTTATTTCTTCTTATTGACATTTCAAATTGTTAAGCTTAGACTAAGCAATCAACTGCTTGTTTCTTCTGTTTATAACTATGTACACACTTGCACCAACTAATAACCTTTGTGTTGGGAATGAAAGATTAAACATTCATTTAATTTAGCTTAGGTTCCGTTTGTTTTCAATTAAGAAGAGAAAATCCTTTCAAGTACAATAGGTTATTTATATTTGTTTTGCTTCATTTATAAAACCAAATAAGGCTTTCATGTTTATAGTCATTAATGTTGTTCAAAAGAAATTGTATTAAATGAATGTGTTGAGGAGAAAATGAAAATAATTTAAGAGATAAAAAAAATTAAATTAATTTAGATGATATATTTGTCCTCCAATTGTAATCTAAAGTTGGTAGCAGTGAGAGCATGAGCTTAGGAAAAACTAAATAATTAATTTTTTGTTTAATTCATATATTAGGTATATATCTTTGTTAAATTCTATTTCAACCTCCAAGGCACAAAAAACATACATATGCATTTTTTTTTAAGATTTTTATTTATTTATTTGACAGACAGAGATCACAAGTAGGCAGAGAGGCAGGCAAAGAGAGAGGAAGGAAAGCAGGCTCCCCGCTGAGCAGAAAGCCCGATGCGGGGCTCGATCCCAGGGCTCTGGGATCATGACCTGAGCTGAAGGCAGAGGCCCTAACCTGCTGAGCCACCCAGGTGCCCCAACATACATATATTTATACCTGTAGATCTACCAAGACTTTATTTTTCTTTTAGATACCACTGTTTGACAGATAATATTTCCAAAGCATGCATATAAAAAACTGTAATTCTTTAAACATCTGTGTGATAGGCAGAGTAATTCATACCCATGTCCAAGATATTAATATCAGATCCCTAGAGCTGGAAACTATGAATGTTACTTTATATGGCAAAAGAGATTTTGCAAATGTGATAAAGGTTAAGGACCTTGGGATAGAAAGATTATCCTGGATTATCTGAGAGGGCCTACAAATCACTTGAGTCCTTTAAAGTAGAGAAATTTTCCTGGATAGAGTCAGAAAGAGATATGACCACAGAAGGAAAAGTCAGAATGAATTGACTATTCTGGCCTCACACATGGAGTAAGTAAGGGTCCTATGAGCCAAGGAATGTGGACGGCTTCTAAAAACTAAAAAAAGGTAAGGGAATGAATTCCCTCCTAGAGACAACCAACACTTTAATATTAGTTTAGTAAGACCTTTGTCAGACTTCCAAGTTCTAGAACCATAAACAATAAATTTGTGGCTTTAAGTCACTAACTTGTGGTCATTTGTTACAGAAGCAATAGAAAACTAATACAATATGCCATATTTCAAGCAGAAATACTCACTTTTAAAATTGGGACAGATTTTTATAAGATTTTCAAATCTTTTGCAATATTTTTATGGAAGATTTTAAAGTGAGAGAAGTGAACGTTGTATAAAGCTACACTACTTTTTTTTTTCCCCCTACGGTATTTCTGAAAATCAAGTATTTATATATTCAGCACAAATACTCATTAACATTGGTAGTTAAATCTCCTAAATTCTACTGTGTTTAGCATGTCATACACACTTTTGTTATTTCCTGTGACAAGATTTTACATATATAGTCCAAACTTAATCCAAATATCCCTCATGATATTGATCTACTCTTTTAGACAGAAAATTCCCCAGGAGATAAAGAAATGTATATTATATTTGTGGGATCATAACTTTCACTCAAACTATCCCAATATCAGGCTCACTATATCTCCGATTTTGTCTCTATAGCAGACATTTGAATGCTGGGAAAAGGGTTGCTTTTTTTTTTTAGAAAAACTTTGATAGAGTGGAAAAATACAACTTTTGCATCAACTTCTGCCTTCTTTACATTTAGTTTGAGGTTGTGGATAAAATCATATTCCTGAATAAACTTTGCAGACAGTAGTTATTTTCTGCAACATTTAATACACTTCATTCAAATCATAGTAGTAGAAGTGAAATCAGTGAGTAAAACACTGTCAAAGCAGGAATGAATCAAAGATTATGATTAGACCGATTTTTCTTTAATCAACAAGTTAAAAAATGCAAGTGGATAAAATCTTATATGGGTCCAGATGTGACTACTGTTGACTTTACTGATCTGTAATAGGCATATAAAAAGTATGTTATTTGGAAAACAATACTGATTGTTTCAAAAATCATTAAGGACAGTTTTGTTTTGTTTTTAAAGATCTTATTTATTTACTTATTTTACAGAGAGAGAGAGAGAAAGAGGAGTTTGTGCATTTGAGCTGTGAGAGGGGGCGAGTGGGAGGGAAGGGGATAGAATCTCAAGCAGACTCCACGCTGTGTGTGGAGCCAAAAGTGGGGCTCAGTCCCAGGACTCTGAGGTCAAAATCTGAGTGGAAACCAACAGTCGGCCCCTCAAATGACTGGGCCACTCAGGTGCCCATTAAGGACAGTTTTTTTTTTTTTCTTTTCTTCTTTTTTTAAACAGCAATCAAGCATTAATTTTTTTAAGATTTTATTTATTCATTTGAGAGAGTGAGAGAGAGCATGAGCGTGGGGAGGAGCAGAGGGAGAGGCAGACCCCCAGTTGAGTGGGGAGCCTGATGCAAGACTTAATCCCAAGACTCCAAAATAGTGACCTGAGCTGAAGTCAGATGCTTAACCAACTGAGCCACCCAGGTGCCCAAAGCACTAACATTTTTGAAATCTTATTTTCATGCTAAGGAGGCAATTCAAAAATTGAACTTTAAGTCATTTTCATGCAGTATGCATACTATGGTGATTTATGATTTAAATTCAAAGTAATGTAGCAAATTGACATTTAAAGAAAATATGGAAAATGTATTCCTAAGAATGTTTACCTATTTTCACTTATAGGTAATATAGGTACAGAAATATATAATTTATAATTACAGAGAGTTACAAATTATTAGTACATGTGCTGCCTTTGTTAAATTACTAGTATCATCCACCTTCTATACTCTGTTTTTCATTTTTATATAGTGAATAATTTTATTGCATGATTTTTAATTAATCCTAAGATATCTAGGCTAAGCTCATTAAACACCTCCCACACTTTTCATGGCCAATTGATAATTTTGATGAGAGACTGTGATAAATATTTGTAAACTGCTGGAAAGTTACAAAATAATTTTTAAAGTAAGATTGCTTTTCTTTAAACCAGATTTTTTTCCTCTTTTATTTTAGATATCTGTGCTTTTTTATTCATATCATATATAATTATTAAGGAGAATAGACGACATCTAAGGTACAGGTCAAGCTGTCCACTGACGAGAGACATATAGATCACCTGAATATCAATTCCAGTTTGTCCTACCCATCCATCTTCCCTACTGTTATTGATTCCCTACAATAATAGTTACCTAAATCTGAATTCAGTCAGTCTGTGTGATTATGCATTCCCCAATTATTTCTACAGCCTTAGAGAAGATAAGAGAGCTTATTTCTGGAAAACCTTCCCTTTCTATATGATTTTATTAGAAACATTTCTTAGGCTGACATTTTGTTTGCAAATCTTTGACCCTCGTTGAGTGCTTTCGGAGGAAATGTAGGCACCCCAGGAGGCATTTATAATGTGGGACTAAAATACTGAATTTTACCTATATTCTGTTTAATCTGATTTTAATTTCAATTTCTGTGCATTTATATTTGATACACATACACAAATATACAAGCTGTTTCTTAACATCTTAAGAATAAATAAGAAAACTATATTTTGAGAGTATATGCTTAAAATTTTTGGCTGGTAGGAGTATAGTGTCAGTAAATTGGGAGAAGATTGCCTTGACTGGCTGCAATGAGGAGAAAGCCTGGCTCTGTTAATTATTCCTGACATTGTTTTCTCAGAAACTCAACACAATTTCTGCTCTCCTTACCTGGAATCACCTTATACCTACAGTTGCTCTAAATTTCACTTTAAATGCCTAGTTCTTTTTTTTTAATTTTTATTTATTTTTTTAAATTTCTTTTCAGTGTTCCAGAATTCACTGTTTCTGCATCACACCCAGTACTCCATGCAATACATGCCCTCCAAAATACCTACCACCAGGCTCACCCAACCCCCCAACCCCCTCCCCTCCAAAACTCTCAGTTAGTTCCTCAGAGTCCACAGTATCTCATGGTTCATCTCCCCCTCCAATTTCTTCCAACTCCCTTCTCCTCTACATCTCCCCATGTCCTCCATGTCATTCCTTATGCTCCACAAATAAGCAAAACCATTTGATCATTGACTCTCTCTGCTCGACTTATTTCACTCAGCATAATATCTTCCAGTCCTGCCCATGTTGATACAAAAGTTGGGGATTCATCCTTTCTAATGGAGGCATAATACTCCATAGTGTATATGGACCACATCTTCTTTATCCATTTATCTGTTGAAAGTCATCTTGGTTCTTTCCACAGTTTGGCAACTGTGGCCATTGCTGCTATGAACATTGGGGTACAGATGGCCCTTCTTTTCACTACATCTGTGTCTTTGGAGTAAATACCCAGTAGTGCAATTGCAGGGTCATAGGGAAGCTCTATTTTTAATTTCTTTTTTTTTTAATTTTTATTTATTTATTTGACAGAGAGAGATCACAAGTAGGCAGAGAGGCAAGCAGAGAGAGAGGAAGGGAAGCAGGCTCCCTGCTGAGCAGAGAGCCCAATTCGGGGCTTGATCCCAGGAACCTGGGATCATGACCTGAGCTGAAGGCAGAGGCTTTAACCCACTGAGCCACCCAGGTGCCCCTATTTTTAATTTCTTAAGGAATCTCCACACTGTTTCCCAAAGTGGCTGTACCAACTTGCATTCCCACCACAGTGTAAGAGGGTTCCCCTTTCTCCACATACTCCACACACTCGTTTTTTACTGTCTTGTTGATTTTGGCCATTCTAACATGTAAGGTGGTATCTCAATGTGTTTTTTATTTGAATCTCCCTGATGGCTAGTGATGAACATTTTTTCATGTGTCGGTTAGCCATTTGTATGTCTTTATTGGAGAAGTGTCTGTTCATGTCTTCTGCCCATTTTTTGACATGATTATCTGTTTTGTGTGTGTTGAGTTTGAGGAGTTCTTTATAGATCTTGGATATCAGCCCTTTGTCTGTACTGTCATTTGAAAATACCTTCTCCCATTCTGTGGGTTGCCTCTTTGTTTTGTTGACTGTTTCCTTTGCTGTGCAGAAGTTTTTGATCTTGATGAAGTCCCAAAAGTTCATTTTTGCTTTTGTTTCATTTGCCTTTGGGGATATATCTTGAAAGAAGTTGCTGTGGCCAATGTTGAAGAGGTTACTGCCTGTGTTCTCTAGGATTCTGATGGATTCCTGCCTCACATTGAGTTCTTTTTTCCATTTCGAGTTTATCTTTGTGTATGGTGTAAGAGAATGGTTGAGTTTCATTCTTCTACTAATAGATGTCCAATTTACCCATTTATTGAAGAGACTTTCTTTTTTCCACTGTATATTTTTTTCCTGCTTTGTCGAAGATTAGTTGATCATAGAGTTGAGGGTCCGTATCTGGGCTCTCTACTTAATACCTAGTTCTATCCTAATTATTTAATTTAGAGATTCCTTGAACCTATGGCTGGCTTTTTTTTTTTTTTTTTTTGAGAGAGAGAGAGAGAGAAAGGAAAAGGATAAATTTGATAAAGTTGCTTCTGAAAATTTTGGTAGAATAAAGTGTTAAATAATGTCTATATTAACAGATTTTAAGTAAGTAATTACTTGTTTTCTGTCAGCAGAGTTTGTTTTTTTTTCTTTTGAAGAATTCCTGGGCAAGTTTAAGTTGCTTTTGGGCTATAAGAACAAGACACAGGTCAAGCAATTTAATAGAAACAAACAAACCAAAACCAAAATGAACAAACAAATTAAAAAAAAAATAAAAAGCAAAATAAACCAAAATAAACAAAACCAAAATAAACAAAAATACTTGGAACTGAGTTAAGTGTCTTTAAGAAAAAAAAAAAATCCCTGCAATTTGCCTAAGTTCTAGAAAACAAGGGAAACTCTCTCTTCTTAGGTAAAAGACTTACTATTAAATCTCATTTATTTTTCCCCAAAACCTTTATTCCAATATTAGGATTAAAATATACATTTTAGAATGTCAAAAGCTGATTAAAAATATTATTAAAAAACATATTGGGGCACTTGGGTGGCTCAGTTGGTTAAGCACCTGCCTTGGGCTCAGGTCATGTTCTCATGTCAGGCTCCCTGTTCAGTGGGGACACTGCTTCTCCTTTTTCCTCTGCCTGCTGCTCTGCCTACTTGTGCTCTCTATCTCTCTGTCAAGTAAATAAATAAAAATCTTAAAAAAAAAATGTTGCTTCCAGACAAGCAGGCAGAGCACCACGAGAATGTGGCCTTCTATGAAAGTGGTGCTTAGACACTGCAAATTGGAGAATTCATTATTTTATCTTCAATGTACTATACAGGTGAGCATATAGTGACTTGAGGTGTTAAGGGACTTTGCTAGGCCAACACAATTACCAAATGCTTCACTTTTTGTACTAGGTCTGTTTAATTGCAGAACTTATGTAATGACAATGATATCAATTCTTTTCCAATGTGATTCAAAAGCCTTGATATGAAGCTGTGATTCTAATAGGACAGCAGCAGCAGGCATGGGGGAGAGGAAATGGGTAGATACACGTGGGATGAGAATGGATGCATAAATATCCATTATTAATGGGGGGGGAGCATTAGATGTTGTGTCCGTGAATATTACTATTTTTTCCGAATTAGATAAATGGAAGAAGAGTAGTGGCAGATGACAGAAATAACAAAGTCTGAAAGAGAATTTGTGAGAAAATAATTTGAGTTTGTTTTCACTTATGTTGAGTTCAGAATGACAGTGGATTTCCAGGTCACAACAGATGGTTCTTCAATTGAAAATGCAGTCTAGCAGATTTGTGAATTTTCTCTATTAAATGAAGCTGTCACATTTAATGAGCTATCTGATAAGGAGTACACAGATATATAACAGAAGTACAATAAGCTGTATTCTTATGCTGCTGGAAGATATCCACAGTTAAGGACAAGAGAAGCAGAGCTTAGTAAAATAAAATTAAACTTCCAGTCTGATATTCTCTCCTTTTTTTTTTTCTCCCTGCCTTCTAATAGAGCTAGTTTTTCTTTTTGTCCTCTTTAGCTCTCATGAAACTTCAATGCCTCCTTTGAACTGAAAACTTCCTTCAAAACAAATAACTTCATCTCTGACTACTACCTGAATGCACTTATGTAAATTATTGTCTGTTTTACCCCCATATGCCTGGATAACTGCCAATGCCACCCTTTGCATTATAAAGAACTGCCATACATCTGGCACCCCTCCCCTAAAAGCAGCTCTTAATTTTTCTCTTCTCATCTTTGATTTCTTTGTGAGCTCAATTTTTTTTTTCTCATGTTGATTTGGTGCACATTTCATCATAGAGTATTCAATTTTAATATATTCATTTAATGTGAAAAGGTTACTATTTTATATTCAGTCATCTATGAAATGTAATTATTCTAGCTATGTACTCCTCCAACAGCTAAACTGCAAGTTAACATGATAAACTGTGGTATGATCTTGGAACAGAGAGAAGATAAAATCAAGTGAAATATATTTGCATGAAGAAATCTCAAGGAAAACTTTTGATGACTCAAACAAAGCATACAACGTTGGTCATCTGTATTGATTTTCTCCTTTAGCTGATTTATTCAGGTGTCTGTATTTTGAAATAGTGTCTGAAGTACACCATCCTGCAAATAATTTTCTGGTAAGAAAAAAAAAAAAATGTGGCGGTGCTCAGGGCTGTCTTTCTCCATGGGATAAATTCAGAGACTCTGAAGATGCGACACTGCAGCTCTGTGAAATGGATTAGTGGCGTATCTACGAAATGGTGTCTTTCGAAACACTTTTCTGGAGTGATGTTATGGATATAAATACACACACACATACAAATATACATAAACACACCATTGTGTCATGCTGACCTACAGCTATGGTGGTGAAACATGAAATTTTTGTGGTTATACTCATTGCTGGGAGTATAATAGAGAAAACTGTAGTATATCCCTTATTTACTTTTCCTGAGCATCAGCTGTCAGATTTTGTTTTTGATTTTTGCCACCATCCTGGCAAGGACTCCTAAGGCTCTTCTAGAGACTACCCTTGAGCACGACTGGGTCAACTTTTGATCACATTTATGTCTAAGAAAATAAAATCTTAAATTTCATGTCAAAATCCATATTAAAATACTGAGTCTTGAAACAGGTTCTCAGAGAGCAGAAAGAAAAAAAAAAAATCAGCCAGCCCCTTACTCTCCCCTATAACTTATTGTTCAGAGTTTTCTGATCGGATGTTAACTTCCGTACACTGTCAAGTTACATCATCAGACCTTCATGGTGGCCACTGGGCAGATTAATCCATTTGGCAGCAGTGGTAACCTCCGCCACATAAGCATGGAGCAGATGGCATTGGGCAAGAATGTAAACAACAGCAGCATCCTGCCTACCTCTAGGTCACAACTGTGTAAGCCACTCAGTCTAGCAGAATGCATGAGGTGGGCACCAAGCATATCACGTGGCATGTCATACTGCACAAGTGACAGGGAAGCATTCAGTTAAGAGGTGGACGGAATAAAGCACAGGGTTAGGTACTACTGAGTTACTCCATGACAGGAGAGCAGGATACCGCTGGACAACCAGCACTGCAATGTGGCCTTTCATAAATGTGATGTTGAAACTCAAACTTCCTAGCAGAGTATATCAGTAGCAAAAATTAGAACCCTATGGCCAAATGCATTGAAAAAGTACATAAGCTGGGTTCATTCTGGCAATGTCAAGGATGAGTGGGAAGGGTGTTGCAAGAGACTTGGGTGAAAGATGAAGAACCAAGATCTAGAATATGACTTTGAGCTAATAGTGAGGAGAAGTTTTAAGCAACATATTTTAGGTAGACTCTACTTAGTGTGGAGAGATGAGTGAAGAGGGAGAGTCAAATGAACTCTAATCCCTTAGCTTGAATGACTGCATGGGGTGAATTACTTAGACTAAGATGGGGGGTAGAATATGAAATACCTGTTCTTAAACATAATGTATTTGAGATTCATGTGGTGATTATAGTGAAAGAAGGAAGACAAAGATGGAGTGGTATTTTGAAATGAAAGTTAAGAAAGAAAAATGTTAGGTTTTATTAAATATATTTGTTTCTTTTTTTCCTTCAAGACACTGACATACAGTATAATCCAAATGGTGTTAGGAAGTTAAGAAATGATCCCTGAGGAAAGAGATGGTTAAGGCATAGCTCTAGGCTCCCTCTGGAGGCAGCAAGTTTGGGTCTGAAAGTCAAATTCAGCTTTTGCCATGTACACATTAAAAAGTTACTTAATTTTTTAAGCCTCAAGGGAAAGCCATGTATATGTCAAAATAAGAAGGTGAGCATATGTGCATGTGTTCTGGAAGAGACTGAAGATATAGATGATTAGATATAGTGAAGATAGAGAAGATATAGATGATTTTGCTGATGACTCACAGTAAACACCCTTTAGAAGCCAATAAGAGTGTGAATTAAGATAAAAAAGATCATGGATATGAGCCATTTTAGATTATAAGAGATGGCCTGGAAAATCTGAGTTTCCTATAGACCTACACTCTAGATATGACCTACACTCTATGTTAACTAACTGGAATTTAAATTAAAACTTAATAAACAAAGATATTACCTATCATAAAAAAGGATAAGACCACCCTTGATGGTCTGAAGACAAATAGCATTATTGAGGTTGTATGTGTCACAGTGACAAAGGCCTGATCAGTCTATTACCTTGAGAACTCCAAAGTCTGTGGCTCCCTCTGCTTCTGTGTTTTGGATTCAAAACTCAGAATTTGGGTCCACTATGCAATATTTCTATTCTGTATTTTCTCATTAGTGACTTTCATCTGTTAGAAATCTAGGGCAAGTTGCCTTTTGTCTTACTTCTTTCTCATAAACATTTAAGTTGACTCTACCTATGGGAGGTATAAGTGTTAGATAGTATAATGGTAAATATAATGTTGATGTATTAACATCTCGTCCAGCTCTTGGTGACTAGTCAGGTAGGAATTTTTTTGACTAACCTGGTGGCTTGGGCCTACCTGAAAGTGTTGGCCACAGCATCAAGAAAAGGAAGAGCACAGTGGGACATCTTGTATGGATTCTAATTGGAAGGACTTAATGGAGTTCTGCATTTCTGAATAGTAAGGAGCTAGGGAGGAACGTGTGCTGACAATTTGAGTTGCACACAGAAGTGTTCCCTATCAAGAGGAAGCAGAAATGCTGGGAGAGTGGAATGGTAGTTATAACAGCCCTACACCATTCGTTTTCATGTTTTCAGCATCATATACTAATATCATCAAATCTAAAATATCCACTGCGTTGTTTCTCTTGAGATAGAGATCATTATATGCAGCAACCTCAAGGACATTCTCGTGTATGTATAACAAAGGGTCTCTCGAATTTAGCATGTCCAGGTGTAATAAACTATTTTTTTCTACCAAAATCATGATTCCTCATATCATATCCATTTAATTAAATGAAAACACTAATTACCTTTCTCAGAACACTTATTACTTTCTCAAGCCCACAAACCTGCCTGCCTCCCTGCTTGCTCACTTCATACCCTTAGTCACAAAACCCGTAGGCTCTGCTTCACGAGTATGTTGTCATATTTGCACTAATCTCCATGTACTGCCACTGCCAGTCCCATTCTTCAACACTATGGTAGAATCTAGCTGGGATCTCTTTATTTTTATTTTATTATTTATTTAATTTTCATTTCACGTCAGCTGTTGATTCTGTGTTTCATCTAGCTATGAAAGCAGATTTCCTAAAATGCCAACCTCGGCTTACCATTTCTATTTTTTCAGTTTTTCCGTGGCGTCTCACTGTTTTCCTAATAAATTATAAAAGTGTCATCATTCCAGAAGTATCTCTTCTTTGTTCAACTTGCTTATGTTTCCTCTTTTGTGGATTATTTATTCAATCAACAAATATTTCCTGGGCACCTAATATGTGCCAGAGACTATTTCAAACCCCTAAGCACATCGGTGAATAAATCAGACAAAAGACCCCTGATGTTTTGTAATATGAGTAAAATCCAAATGCAGTATCCACTTACCTTCATAACTTTGAACAACATTTTTCTCCTTGAAATTAATTTTTGTTGTTTTCTGTGGTAATACATTCTTCTCATTCATTCAGTAGTACTGGGGGTAATCTACTTCAGGATTCCTTTCCATGTATCCTCCCCTAACCCTACCCAATTCTATAGTTTCAGATAGTTACCAATTCTATGCACTGACTTGACTTCACTGCTTCTACTACTTGGTTGGTTGCCTTCTGTTTTATTTTAATTTTTTTATTTTATTATGCATGTATGCATTTATTTCATATTTTACTATCCTTGAGAAAGAAAAAGCTGAAGTAGTAGGGTCAATTCTTTTTTTTTTTTCTTCTGTAGCCCTGCTACAAATAAAACAGTATTTAATGCAGAATAATTCTTAAATACATTGGAATGAAAATTTATGTTTTTATCATTTTTTTCTTTTAATGTATAGTCATGTGACTGCAATTATGCCATCTTACCCCTTTAAGCCATATTTTATTAAAAGATGGTAGAGTAATTTGGACCAGAAACGATTCTTATATACGTGGAAGCCTATGACTATGTTCGATAGAGATAAAATATAATTTAACTGCTAGGTGCCTGCTTCTAACCTTGTCTTTGATATATCTACTGTATAAAACAAATGATAAAACATATGATTTGACATAAATAGTCCTCTCTTTGTATTCAGTAAGATAGTTTTAAAAATCAGGAAACATTCTGTGTAGTTGATTGTACACTTCAAACTGGAAAAATATCTTTATTCACATTTAAAATATGTCATTGGTTTTCTGATTCTTTAGCCATATTCTCATCCTGACCTTTATTGTTGGGAAATGGAAGTTACAGACAAAGGAAGTTAAACCAAGGTTGGTGCCCCAACTTAGAAATTTGCTACTGAGGTGATCGTCCATGTTATATACCTCCCTGTCTTCTTTCTCTAGAAATACATAATTAATGATTTCATTAATGTGATAAAAATACCTAGCTTCATAAAATGAATTTCATAAGAATCAAACTATTACATCCCTTCCCAAACATGCAATAATATATTAAATCACACTTCTTATCAGTATTATGAATTAAATACAAAAAAGTAGGGCAACCATTTTCTGAAACTGTCACAGATAATTTTGAACTCTGCAGCAGTGCTTTTATTACCAATATATTCATTAAAGCTTTCATGAAAAGGGATAGTCCTACTTCGGAAACATCCTCCTTAGCCTCGAAACGTACTCTAAAATTTCAGTGCGCTTTTCTATTTATTTACAATTAAATTGATAATGTAAAATGCAGCTTAAGGCATGATGAAAGTAAGGCAAAATTACAGTATTGGTCATATTCATCTGACTTTAGCACTATCTTATATATTCTTCTTACTTGCTTTTGAAAAATTAGTGAATTTAAAATTTCTCTTGAGCAATTAGGCCATTGAATTAATGTTTAATATTTTTATGAGGGCAAGAATATATTCATTATCTCTTTTTTCTTGATTTGGTCCTTCACCTATATTTCATTTGGAGGTCAGAAAACAAATTTTCATATCCCTTAATAACTTTGGGATGATGTGCCAAAGCACCTTATTCAAGTTTCTTTCTCACTGACCAAAAATATAATTAAATGTGTGACTAATTCTTCCTTTTAAATTAAAAATATAGAGGTGCCTTAGTGGCTCAGTTGGTTAAGCATCTGCCTTCAGCTCAGTTCATGATCCTGGGGTCCTGTGATTGAGCCCCACATCCTTGGGCTCCCTGCTCAGAGGGGAGTCTGCTTCTCACTCTGCCCCTTGCCCCATTCATGCTCTCTCTTAAATAATTAATAAAATATTTTAAAAAATTAAAATTGTATATTTCACTTTAAATTACCTACCCATTTTTATATCAAATTCATTGTATGTCTTGTAGGAAAAAATTAAATTAGTAGAATTTGTGGTCAAGGACTGAAAATATGCTAGACTAATTTAGTTCTTAGAATTTCTTACGAACACTGCTTGAAAAATGTGTAATTGATACCAAAAGATTAATAATAGGTACTATTTCAAATTATATCATACTGGATAATAGATGAGAACCAAGAAATGAATGTGCTAACAATCGTCCTTAACTCTGGTAAGATTTACTCTGTCCTAACTACCTTATATCAGCCAATATGATTAATAAAACAAACTGATCAACATTAAATCCTACAGTAAGTGACATATGTACTATACATATATTCCCAAAATAAGTATTCATTCTTCCAAGTTGAGTGTACCAAGAAAACGGCAGTTTTACTGAATATGTTTTTGCAGTACCGAAGTATGAACTTCCGATTGTCATTTTTGCCAGCCTTTATAAAATAATCGTGAAACTTATAAAACAATTATCATGTTTTATCATTTGTATGTATTTCATTCCATCCGTAATTCTGGCAGGAAGTTCTTGCTTTTTCCCCTCTCTAAACTTGATTGTTAAGTTTTTAAGTTATATGTGCTATTCCACATCTGTCCAATAATTTTCTTTTTGCTTAAGTTGTCTGGAATCAGTTTTGTTTACCTGTAAACAAAAATCCATAACTATAACAAGAATATGCTCTTTTTTCCCCTTTTCCTTTTTTCTTTCTTTCTTTTTTTTACAAATATACTCTCATGCATTCTAATTAAAAGGACACACATTAACACAACTCACACTGCAAGGACATGTATCTTATTTCATACAAAAGCCACAAAAAACACGGTATATTTGATGTAAAACAGAAATGCAGAGAGGCATTCCTTTTTGGTATACCATGATGGCCTATCAGCTTCAAACTCACTGACTAACTCTGCCTTATGATGCTTGAGTTGGGACTTTAGGAAGCACATTTCTGCTCTGCTAGCTTGTTCCCTGTCAGTCTGTCCAACAGGGCCTTAGACTGACGGAAGAAGGGCTTGCTCCCTTCCATATGCTTCTGGGGGTCAGCCTTTGTACTTTCTGTTCTCATGCATGTTGAGCTTCTACAGCCCAGCAAAGGCATTTTCTTCCTGGAGTGATGGCTGAATTCGGTTTCAGGTTTTCCATTACTTACAGACCAGTCTCTTTGCAAATCCCTCTCCATCCTGGGGTGCCAAAAACAGTGGTCAAGACTCCTCCTTCCTACCCAGAAAGTTCCCTGGGTTCCAGCTCCAGCCCTAGCTCTGGGATCCAAGACACACCAGTCATAGCCATGAGCACATTCTCTTAGTTTTCAGGTCCAAAGAGTCTCCCTTACCTGTTTCCAAATTTCAATGATTCCCTCCTCTTGTGTCTATTCCTCTAGTTCTAAGTATGACAGGTGCTTTCTCTAATTGCTACCTGTCTGATACTTGAGTGTTCTTTCATTGACTTTCCAGTTATTTCATTAACAATTTTGTGTCTAGTTAATAATTTCTTATAAAAAATTGCTCTGTTCAAGAGGATCATTTTATGTCTCCTGATTGGACTTTGAATGATACTGAAATTAAGGAGTTGCAGAAGGAGTTCTGGGAAATAGACTCTCCAGGTTGGGATTTTGTTACAATTTTGCCATGTCCTTGAGATTGAATGTACTGCTGATCTCTTCAACAATGGAAAATGGATGCTATCAATCCGTTTTTATTACTGGCATCTTAATTCATCATATTATCACCTGTGGTTGATTATGAAAAAAATGTCTATTGAAGTAAGTGTTTTGGGAGACAAGTCGCCACTAAAGTTAGCCATTTGGATGGTAATTACAATTACAAAAACTGTTGTATGGAATGGATTCTTCTGAGTACAGTGTAGTGCTTAAAGGAAGGTGACAAGCTTGTGTCTTTAAATTCTCATTTCTGTGATAGGCAAATAATAAGAAAATGTCTAAGACAGCCATTAAAAATTATTTATTTCTTATAGCTGCAAGGTCACTAGTGCTGAAAATCAAACACAGAATTAAATTGTGTAGGTTACATAATCACAATATAAATTTTCATACCATCATCACCTGTCTGATGTAAGAAGGTTAAAGCATTGGTAGGAAGTAGTAAAAGCCTGAAACAAGGTTCGGATATATCTGGCTGGATTCAGACACAGATAATAATCGTGTAATCTGACAGTTTGTCATCCAGCTTCCGAGGAAACTATCCTTTCTGTGCTTGAAATTATCTTCTAGACACATCCACGCACCTTTTATTTAGGGCAGTAACTAGGGAGTGAGTTTACTACCGTCCAGGGGGAGAAGTACAGAGTTTAACCAGGAGGAAATCACTTACTCATCAAAAGCATTTTAATATTTTTATAAATGATACCCCCCCAAATCAGAAAAATATGAATGGGGGTGGATTATAAGGGTATTAAACCAAAGAGGATGGGCCATACAAAAGGCTCACCTAAAGTTAGGTACATTTATCAGAGATTCCAGATTTAATGTGTTAGTTTATACAACTGGAAGGACTCCTTAATTTTTGTGGTTCATTCAAACGTATAATCAACCCTGGCCTAAATTGATGAGGTTGCAGTATATGAACTTCCCTGGCATAATGTAGCAAAAAGAACCAATTAGAATAGGTTTTTTAGATGTAACCTGCATACCCACCCACCTACGAAATATGCCTAGAGGTCCTAGAGGCCATTCTCTTCAATAAAACATGGAGAAATACATTAGTGGCAGCCTCCTTGAAGAGTTCTCCCTGGCTTTCATATGTAGGCCTGTTATAATTAAGGAGATGCCATTGAGATCGGCTCCCTGATTGAAGCAATCCCAGGGGAGCAAAGACCAAGAAGCAGAACTTAAATACTGTCTCTGTCAGACGTCATTGGCAAGAAAAAAGAAAAAGAAAGGAAAAAAAAAAAAACCCTAGTTATTTGAACATGTAACGGAAATAACTATTAACTAATAAAAAGGGATTAAGTACTAAGGGGTAAAAAATGCCAATCAAGAGAGAAATGGCAAAATAGGGAACAGGCTACACTGGCAAGCAGGGTGGCTACACGTTTGTGGTGATACTGGGGCACGCTGGGGAAAGCTGCTGGCAGTGGTGTCACTGAAACTGGCTGGAAGCTGCCCTCCGAGCTTCCCAGGAACCCACTCATTATGACACTTATGAGTTTCGCTGGGAAATGGTTCATGTGGGTTAAGACATAATGTTGGCCCAGGTAGATAAAGGCAACTGCTTCTGGTGGTCCTTTGAAATGCTTATGGTGAAAAATACATTAGCTAGATCAAATCATTCAATAACAGGGACCATGCTGATTTGCTCCAGTAAATATAGTCCATATAGGGAAGCAGCTGCAACTGAATTCGTCATCTGATTACGTTCGTGGCTATCCCCAGTCAGTTATCTAAGATCATCAGCGTATGAATGGGCCAAACTGGTGAGTTTAATGGGAATGTGACATTATTCTCTTCGTAGGCAGGTAAATTCTATTTGCTTCCATCAAGCCTTTGCCATTTAGGAAGGGGAGCCAATATGGATGATTCTTTGCTGTTGTAATTTTAATAAGGTCTTTAGTCTTCAGACGCCAGAGATGTGTGTGTGTGTGTGTGTGTGTGTGTGTGTGTGTGTGTGTGTGTGACATGGAGCAAGCAATAATTCTGTTATGTGGAGCAGGCTTCCCATCTATTAAATTCCTAGGCTTACCATGAGAAGCCATCACCAAATATCTCTGTAGACCAGGACATTCTCATCATCATTACATCTCTGCTTCCTTTTTTGGTGATGCTCTCATATTGTCTTTGGCATATGTTGATAGCACAACAAAGAGACACATCCATGAGAAAGATGGGCATGCGACATGGAAGAGTCCAGGAAAACGCTCTCTAGAGGGCAGTGTGGGATCTACCTAAGTAATTATCTCAACTGACCTGTATCCCAGGAGAGCAACTCATGAAATGAGATGCTGCTGACTATCTAGAATTTAGTGATGCCTCTTTCCTTTACCTCTTCTCTACATTCTAAAGTTTAAGGGAGAGGGAATCTCCTCAGGGAGAGTTTCCATATTACAGCTTTGCTGTTCTATGATTGCATCATAGTCCTTGACATCAGAACCCATCTCAATGATAGTATCCCCCACAGTCATATTTGGCCTATAGAGGAGAGAAACCCATAAACCGTTTCAAGGATGCAGGAATCCCCTCAATAACGTATTTCTCAACACCTTAATGAAGCTAATGTCTTTGGATATTTTAGGAGGATATAGTTTAGGTGACATGTGATGAATGCATTACAACAGTCGTAGTCTTGAAACATTTGGGTTCCTTCTTCCATATCATGCTGGGAAAGTTGTGACATATTGACTCATTAAACACTGGTCTCCACTGAGTTCAGGTTTCAGTTTTCAAACCAGGGGAGCTGTTAAAAGCAATTCCAGTTGTCCAAACTAAAAGGTTAAATCAATGTTCCATAGGAAGTGTACCCAAGTTAATAAAATTGGCTCAATCTAGTGATATATGCATCACTTTGATTAATTATATAATATATCAATTTAATTAATATATTGATTTTATTAATTAATTTTATTAATTGTATAATATGTATTAATTTTATTGATCATATGATTAATTATAATTATATATTAAATATACATATACTTCTTTGCACTAATAGTCTCTGAATCTACTCTCCCATATATTCCCAGTATTTCCACTGATATGTGTATATTACATTCTTTTTGAGTAGAGTGAATATAAATATAAAAGTACATATGTATAGATGCATATACATATATGCATACATTTGCATATATATAAACATAAGAATTACAAGATGTTTATGCATATGCCTGTGTATATGTATTTATATATTATATGTATTTTATGAAATATATATATTTCATATATTATATACATCATATATGATATATGATGTATGTATACATATATATGATATATAAAATGATATATTTTATGAAATATATATATTATATACACACACACATGTATGCATACACATCTTATAATCCTTTTAATGTATAAGCTATTTCCTTCCAGGTCATGGTATATACCTGACCCCTAGGCACAGCCTGAGACTTAACCCAGCTAAGAGTTTAGTGGCAACAAGGGGTAGTTGTGGTGGTTCTAAAGGAAGATGACCTTACTCCTACAAAGTATCTATCCTAGGTTGTGATATCACAAGGGTTTCCAAAAGATGTAGGTCACTATTCTTGGATGTGGGAGGGCAACCTATTTCTACTAGCAATGAAGGCTCAGAGTATTTGGGGAATATGAAACTTTTAGCTTCATTTAGGTCCAAATAGTTTCATTAGGCCCAAAAAGTTTTAGGATCACATTCTTTCCCACTTAGTGTCCTAATTTTGATATAAAAAACATGATGAGAATCTGACTTCAAATCACTCAACTTAAATTTGAATTTCATTTTAACGTCAGCCCTGTGGTTACAAAAATAAATAAATAATAGGTGATTCTTTGAAGGTTGTCACAGAACTCCCCGGTTCTTAGATCACATCTTGAACTGAGAGCTCAATTAACTGAGCTTATCATTTTTAAAAATTTTATTTGTAAGATCCCAGTACACTCAAGAGGTCCCTTTTACACAATAGGCACTGTCGTCACCTCACTATCATAATGGTCAAATGCAGCAGTTGCTTTAGATACCAAGATAGTTGGTTCAACAGGCAATTTATCAAAATCAAATGCAGGTAATAGATTGATTAATTGTGATGCTACTGCATGCCATGAATTATTACCATCCTATTTCCCATTTACAAAGAACTTAGTATTGCACTTAAGACTAACAACACAACTGACCAATCCCAATATTTCATCTTTGTACACATATTTCTTTGGGCCATTCCTGATAGAAGTTCCATGCCAGTCAAGGTATAGTCAATAAACAGAAATCATGCAATAATTTAAATAGGGAAAATTTAACGTATATATTAACTGGTAATTCCGAGTAGGGATTAACTGCTAAGGGCCTAAAAGACCTCCTGGGAAAGCAGAAATAGCAGATATAGAGAGCAGCCATTATTCTGAGACTAAGGCATAGTACACAAGGAAGAAACAAATTTGCAGGAGAGCCCTTCTATGATTGAAATTCAAAACTCATTGAAGGGAGTATGGCTGTGGTCCATGGAACCATGGAAAAAATTATTGAGATCATGTAAGTTGAGGTTGGCAAAGAGGAAATTCCCTGCTGCAGGCAGAGAGAACTTACTAAGAAACTGGCCCTTGATATTTTGCTGAGACTTTGTTGGAAAGCTGTCACAGAGGTTCTGCCAAAACTCACAGGAATTTATCCCATTACCATGCCTGTAAAACTCAGTGGGAAGCCTCAAGGGTAACTGCAGAACTCACTGAGGAACCACTCTCAAGGTCATTATAGACACTTGCTGGGAAATGAACAATACAGGATGTTGCACGTACTACTGGATGCCATGTGTCACAGGAGCAAGCAAGAGAGAGCTCACAGGAACTAGGAAGAGAAGACTTCCATACTGCAATGGTCCTACTGCACCCACTACTAATTAAGTTTATGAGCTTGCCATTCTGCCAGCTGATGAAGATGAAATGTTTACAGGATCCAGCTCCAGTTTAACAAATCAGGGCAAAGATGAATGGATGCATTATTTGAGAGGTAGTAGATTAATTACTGTCAATTCATTAAATAAAGAACCTCAAACAGCTGAGGTCCTGGCTGAAGGCAGAGAAAGCATGGAATGGGCAATGGAAGTGAAGTTAGAAGTATCAGCTATGGCTGTACAACCGGCTAGTGAACTGAAGACTGCTATAAATATAACAACTACAACTTTAACAACTATAACTATATATACAGCTTTATCTTGGTGTAGGTATGTTTGTTGTGTATATATACATGTATGTATATATGTATATTTATGCATATTTGTTTTTCTTTTTCCACTTTCTTAAAATATTTTGTTGAACATTAACATTACAATTCAGTCTTAAGGTGTCAGGAAATACTGTGGCAGAAACTCTTTAAAACATCTTTTCCAGGGGCACCTGGGTGGCTCAGTGGGTTAAGCCTCTGCCTTCAGCTCAGGTCATGGTCTCGGGGTCCTGGAATCGAGTCCCACATCGGGCTCTCTGCTCAGAGGGGAGCCTGGTTTCCCCCTCTCTCTCTGTCTACTTGTGATCTCTCTCTCTCTGTCAAATAAATAAATAAAATCTTAAAAAAAAAATCTTTTCCAGCCACAATGACTAGTAATCCCTCTACAGCAATTGGTTCAGGAAGATACTTAGAAGCCAATTTTGATATTATATGAAGAAAATAATTCTTTTTGGAGTCTTCTGTAGAAAAAGTATTTTTCCTCCTAATCCAGCTATAGGAAGAGATGGTAGATTGATCAAATATGAAGACTGGAATTGCCAGTTACGTTGCCACCAGTCTGAGAAAGAAGTCAACAACTATGGCAGCACAACAAAGAGACACATCCATGAGAAAGATGGGCATGCGACATGGAAGAGTCCAGGAAAACGCTCTCTAGAGGGCAGTGTGGAAACTACCTAAGTAATTATCTCAACTGACCTGTATTCCAGGAGAGCAACTCAAGAAATGAGATGCTGCTGACTATCTAGAATTTAGTGATGCCCCTTTCCTTTACCTCTTCTCTACATTCTAAAGTTTAAGGGAGAGGGAATCTCTTCAGGGAGAGTTTCCTTTTCATGAGGAAGATTGTGCACAACATGGTTGTCCACCTACAATGCCCTTCCTCATCTGTACTTTGTATTAGTTACTTCCTTTTTGGAGAGGGAGGGTGAGGGGTGGAGGGATACAGAGAATCTTTTTTTTTTTTTTTTAAGATTTTATTTATTTTGCTAAAAGAGAGAGACACAGCGAGAGAGGGAACACAAGCAGGGGAGCAGCAGAGGGAGAGGGAGAAGCAGGCTTCCTACCGAGCAGAGAGCCCTATGTGAAGCTCGATCCCAGGACTCTGGGATCATGACCTGAGCTGAAGGCAGATGCTTAACAACCAAGTCACCCAGGCATGCTGAGACAGAGAATCTTACGCAGGCTCCGCGCCCAGCTGGAAGTATGAAGTAGGAGGCGGGACTCCATCTCAAGACCCTGAGATCATGACCTGAGCCAAAATCAAGAGTCTGGTACTTAACTGACTGAGCCACCCAGGAGCCCCTGTATTAGTTACTTTTTAAAAGCTTTAAGCAAAGCTTTAAGGTTATAAGAATAGTCCAATATTAGAACTGAAGAGTATGATTTAGAAATATTTTACTCTGAATATACCCAGAATGAAATAGCAAATACTGGCCACAAGCTATAGCAAAGGAAGCCACTGCTTTGTGCAGCCTTTTTTTTTTTTAATTCAAAGTTTTATTGAAGTTCGATGTGCAGCTTTTAAAGTAGTGTTCATTATTAACTTTATTTTTTTAATTCCATTTCTTTCTTAAATGACTTAAAGTTGATTTTGGTATCCATAAAGACAGAATCACTTAATGGTGCAGACAACAGACTGTAGACCTACATTGCCCAAATTTGAACCTTGGATCTCTACCTGTTAGATGTGTGACTGCACAAATTACTCACATTCTCTGCTTCTTGGTTTCCTCATCTGTAAATTCAGGTATAATCACACTGGCTTCATAGGGTTAAACAATAAATTGAGATCATTTCTTGGCATGTAGAGTTAGCTATTACTATTATGTTGTGATTTTGTTGTTTTATTTAAAAACAGCAGATTTTTTGAATTTCACTGGACTCCTAAAGAAGCATACTGTCTTCCCCCCCCATGAAGCAATTATTAGAGTATTTTGTTTCCTTAACTAATTTTGTACTATCACACAAGACTTTCTCTTTATAATTACTAATTTTTTAATGGAGTTACCTTAATTCAGTTTAGTTATTAAAAAAATGTGGGCTCCAAGTGTGGCTCAGGCAAGGAAACTTCCTTGTTCTTCTTGTTTTTCATACAGTGTTGCAGAAAACATTGTTATGATATCCAGTGTGCCTTCTGGGCTACATCCTGTCTTGGGTCCCAGATCTGTTATCTCCTCTAAATATGACCAGGTCTGCCAAATTCAGAGTAAAGCCCAGTGTGTGGTGGAGTATTTCTGTGGTTGTTTACCAATTACTCTTTCCCTCTCTCCTCTGTTGCCTGGCATTTTTCCTGACTGATTGCTGCCAAACACCATTTTTACCATGACTTTTATTCTGTTTATCTGCTGATCTTGAGTATGAGGAAGGGCTCAGATTGTATGTCTCTCATTTGCTGATACATCTTTAGCAATAAAGGAATGCTAATTTTCCTCCTTTGGAGACATTTATATATTGTAGTTCAATAACACAGGTTTAAATCTACGTATGTGTGTATGTATGTAGGTAGCTCTCTGTCCTTTCTGGAATCAGTCCATATATCAGTCTATATGGTGATTAAAATTTGCCATTTGTGGTTTGAATTATGATGGTCTCTTGTTCTTTCTTTCTCCTTTTCTCTCCCTCCCTTCTTCCCGTTGGGGAAGGTCATCAGAAAGACATGACTGCCCCTTGACCTGTGTCCTGGGTCCAGCACTCAGAGGCCCCTCACTTCCTCTTTGTGTCCTTGGAATGCGCATTCCACTTGTCTTCTTGCTCTTAGAGGTCACTCCAGTGACATAGCCTGGAGTTAAGGCTGTGGTGTTGAGAACATCTGTATATGGTGTACATGACTGAATTCAGTTAAGGCCTCTCTACAAACTTCTGAGATTGGTGGGCAGATAGATGTCAGGCTGCTGCCCAAGGCAAGCGTCACACGTGAGTTCCATTTGTTTATTGAAACTGCCACCTGCCAACCTGGAGTGGCACACCTCTTTCTCTGGTCTCTCTCAACCTTCTGTGTCTGGGGGTTTCAGATTACACCAAAGAAGCCCCGAGGACATCATGAACCAATATCTCCTTCTTTTCTTGCATCTTTATGTCTGCTTCCCTTTTTCCTTTTTACTGTGGGAGGGTGTTATAAGTTGAACTGTGTCCACAGCCCACACCAGAAATTATATATTGAAGCACTAACCCCTAGCATCTCAGAGTGTGACCTTATTTGGTAATGGGGCTGTTACAGATGCAGTTAAGATGAGGTCATAGATAGGTTGTGTTGTGTTGGGGGCCTTAATTTCTTATGACCATTGCTATTCTAAAAAGAATGCCCCATGTGGATAGAAACACAGGGAATAGGTCATGCAAAGACAGTGAATTGAAGTGATGCTTCATAATCCAAAAAATACTAAAACTGCTGGGAAACCACCAGAAACCAGGAAGGATTTCCCTGTAGATTTTGGAGGAGGTATGGTCCTTCTGCTCCTTGTTTTCAGACTTCTAGCCTCCAAAACTATGAGACAAATTTCTTAGCCACCTAGTTTGTGGAACTCTGTTATGGTAGTCCTGGGAAGCTAATATAGAGGGAGAGTAAGAATGTATTTCTGTTGCTTCTAACTATTGGTTCCCAGGTTCTTAAAACGTAAACATTTTTTTGTTTTTTATGATAGTATCAATATTTTTACTTATTTTGTAATCAGTGCCTCTATGAGAAATGTGCCCATTTAAGTAGGAGATAGTTATAAACAATTTTGAAATCATGCATCTTTTAATCTGGCATCATTTGCAGTGATAAATGTTTTTATTCAAAAGTTTACTCTGTCATGCCTTGAAACTCACAATAGGGATATAAAAAATTAACAATGTAAAGTTTTAGCCTAATACTCTGAAATATGTGAAGCTGCATTAAGACATCAAATTTTGCAAAACTGTTGGTAACTGCCAGTATTTTTCACCTTTATTGAAGTTGGGGAAAAGACATAATTAGCACTTCATGCTTTAAGAACTAAGCTGGGTCCTCAGTTGACATTGTGCCAGGAAGTTGATAAACACAGCAACTTCAGGAATTAATTTTCATAAAAACCTGAGTGTGTGTACAAATTTTGAGCAGGCTGGTGTTAGCATTAATCTATCAGTACAGCTGTGCAACCTGGATTCAATTTAACTCCAAACTCTGACGCTAGCACTTATTTTTGAAGTTGTTTCCAAAAGGTTTTCAAGTTAAACAGATGTGATATGAAATCAACTTATCTAACAATTCCAACATCTTAGCATGGCACCTGCTGAAATCCTGAACTCTCAGCTACCTCTTACCAGTTTATAGCCTTAAAGTGTAAGAATGCAGCACTATTCACCATTACTTACATATTCATAATTCCTCACAGGTAAATTTTCTTTTTTGGTGGTATTAGTGTGACTTTTGCTCCTTTTGTTTTCTGCTTGAAAAGGATGCTCAGACAGCAACGCCCACTAGAAGCAAGCAAGAAAAAAAAAAGTCCTGATTAGTGCTGGGTCTTTCACGTAAAACTCAAATTTTATGAAAGTATGCCCGGTAACTCTTACTAAGATGTTTCTTCTCTTGTTATTCTTTTTCTTGATATCGATGGAGATGTGTCACGTTACAAACCTATGCTTGATCTGTGGACCTATTTAAAAATCTTAAAAATCCTGGGCCACTCTTTAGAGGGCTCCTAACTGAAGATCTTTTATTATGATAGGTTGACCAGATCTAGATTTGCTGACCCTGAAAATGGACAATTCGTTTTCAATCTGATGTTTGACAGATACTTTTTTTTAAGGCCCATTGTATTTTATCAGGTACACAAATGCTGGTTTTTCTTGAACCAATCCATTTATTTGGTTCATAATCCACATTATATAAAAATACCTGGCTTAAATTATTTATTACTTAATTTCATTTCTATTAATATTATATACCAAGTAAGTCCTTTTTTCATATTTTCACATTAACCAGGAAAAATTTACTGACTCTGCTATATAAATTCTGTTATTTCTTTCCCCTCCTTTGATAAGCTACTGAGGGGAAACATCTAATTTTTGGTTATTTTCCTTCAAATTCCTCTTATCAGCTGGATTAAATTAATTAAAATATTGCTATTTTTCTATTCCTTATTTTTCTTAATTTTCCAAAGACAAGCAAGTATGGATCTACATATGATGTCCTTCAGTTGGATAACATTTGGTAATCCCCCATCCAGTTCTCAGCATTCTGAGATAGGAATAAATTGCAACTCTCCAACTAGACAATGAAACATATGATCATCTACAACCCAAATTTTCAGAAGTTCAGACTTGCTGTAGTGTACTATTTCCCTAAGCTGTGACTCTCAAAAAGACATTATCCTCTAGGACCAATCTGGCAGTATGATTTTAGAACATACTTCTGTTAGTTTCAGCGAGGAGTCTGAGACCAATTGGTACAATATACGAGGACTTCAGGTTTTTATTTCTTACTCAGTAATAGCCCTCTCTGGAAATGACTGTAAGGTAAAGAGGTATAAGAACAGAGATGAATAAAGGAAATGAAATAGTGTAGAATAACAAAATGGAAAAGTATATGCCAGTTTTAGGAAACAATGGGCTCAAATTTAACTATTTCCTATACTTAAAGGCTCAGAAAGGAATGATGTGATATAAAGCTGGTTAACCATGCTGGGACCAGGTTACAATGGTCTAGCACCTGGGTCAGCAAACTATGACCCTAGGGTAAATCTGGCCCACTGCTTCTTTTTGTAAATAAAATTGTATCTTAACATAGCCACACTCATACTGCTATGTATTGTCTGTGACTAATGTCATGCTACAGCAGCAGAGTTGAGTAGTTGTGACATTAGCTTATACCACTTGCAAGACTTACAATGTTTACTACCTGTCCCTTACAGAAAAAATTCACCAACTCCTCTAA